>OY856411.1:124844266-125061766 GCA_963693085.1 Alisma plantago-aquatica
TAAAACCTCCCAATTGGGTAAATTGTAGAAAAGTCCAGAATGTACCTAAAATTTGGATAACTTGCACAAACAACATCCAAATTGGACCAAACTTTATCCACAAGTTATCTTTAATGTGTTGAATATGAATTTTCCATTATCTCTATATTTTGAAGTTATATAATCACATTATTCATTACTTATGCCTTTTACTCATTCTCTCTCCTAAACTTATCCTAATATTTCAAGGTTGTCCAAATTAGATGAAATTTGACATGTAGGTAAATTTTGATATGAGATTTCGAATTTGAAGTTTGTTTCCTCTTTTGAGACTTATTTTTATGAGATATGTCATACGGCCCATTAATGGCCCATTATCTAAATTATTCATCCAATTAAGTTTCTTATCTTCATATTACCACCAAAATGAGTTATGTGGCATATTTTATGTATCCATTATAAACCTAAGATTAATGTTAGAGCATTAGGTTACATTAAGGAGATCTATACATGCATTATATCATTGGGATTATACTAAACATCTATTTAGGTCTAACCTTCAACCTTGTTTGGTTAAGTCCGAAATTAATGTTAGAGCATTAGGTTACATTAAGGAGATCTATACATGCATTATATCATTGGGATTATACTAAACATCTATTTAGGTCTAACCTTCAACCTTGTTTGGTTAAGTCCAAAGCGTAAACTTCCAGGGTAGGGTCTGAGATCTAGTATGTTACAATCGCTTCCTACACCTCTCTCAGCCTCCACTTGGCCTTTCCTTACCTCTCCATTCCTTCACCTAGGTGACCATTCAACTTGATGGTGGTGTATTTGTTCTCCTTCAATGCTTTCTCTATCTCCTTTCACCCTATATGGCATCACACTATAAGAAATGATCCAGTCCAAGTGGAGAACCATCCTCTTCCTTTGCTCCTCGCCTCTTATCCTTTGATGGAACGTCCTTCATATCCTCTAAAGCTTTACATCACTATAAGGAGCTCCTTCCTAGGACCCTGTCCCTTTAAGAGCTTTGTTTGAGCCTTATCTCACTACAACAAAGGTTATAAAGGAGGTTGTTGAGTTGTTTTCTTCCCATCATCTAGGTGCTTTGTGCATTGAAAACATGTGCTTCCACAATTCTATCACTAGCACCAAGGTGGTCCATGAGTTCTATGCCAGTCTTCAATGGAACAACGACACAATTGTGCCACCACCTAATTCTCATGTAATGTGACTTCTGTGATTTTTGGTACCAAGTTTACCATCTCTGAATATTCTTTGAATATCTATTTCAATGGAATTGAGGTTATTGACACATGGAGGGTCGACTGTCCTAATTATTATGATATGCTTGACCCAGTGGCCTTCTATAAAAGCTTTTATGTTAATTTTCATGATATCCACAAGTTTTTGAAGAAGCCAAATGTTCCATATAGGAAGAATTCAACCCTAAAATTCTCTTCCCTAGACCTCAAAAACCATTTTATTACATTAGTAGTTAACTACAATGTCCATCCAAAGAAAAACCAAATAGAAATTTTAGAAAACACCATTGTGATCATGTACTATCTTTTGAAGAATGTTAGAGTCAAGTGATCTTGATACATTCTACATCACATGACCTACTTTGATTTTAGGAAGATAACTTGTGGTATCCATTCCCCCTAGCATGCCTTGATTTGTGGACATTTTTCTTTTACTACTCAGAAATATCTTTTCGATGATCTCCATTACAAATCAAGTTGAAAAGGATTCAGCATCAGTGAAATCACCATCAAGAAGACCTTCCTTCCGACCTCCCTTACCACACCTAGAGCCTCTACCTCTACCCAGGTCCCTCCACCACCCCATCCTGACCGCATGTCTTTCAATGTATCAAATGAAACCCTCATGGGATATTTGATGCATCAACAAGTTTATAACCTTCAAGTTTAGGATATCCTCCACCAAGACCTTTTCCATATCATGTCTACCATGAATCTCTCCTACAGCCATCCCTACCCTACTTACCCGCAGTACCCTGGAGATGACTGTCTCCTATGCATACAGTTCTACCCTGACCCCCACCCTTTGCTACTTTCATTGCCACCCCTACTACTATTGGTGGACCTGCCCTTGGTGTGTTTCCTCTATTAGCTCTGCATGTTGGTCCTACTCCCTCCTTTGAGCAAGCAAATGCATTACATGCATATGGCATGTCTTGGGCTGAGAAAAATACCAGGTGCCAAGGTTATGGTTTTGGTCCTCCTGGTGATGAGGATATGCCTGACCATACTTTTGAGGATGATGTTGCTGATGCTGAGGGTACCGAGGATGATGGATCTGACGATGGCTTTATTGGTTCTTATGGAGATGAAGGTGAAGTTGCTACTATCTCTGTTGATGAGGACTACCAGCCCGAGGCCGATGATGACTAACCATTTAGCCTTAGGTAATCATGAATTGAGGGGGAGCAATTCACTTTGTTTAATGTATCCCCTTGCAATTCACAAGGTAAAGGTTCAACTTTCACATTCTTTCTCAAAGGTAAAAGTTTTAATTCTCATATCCTTTTTCAATATGTTGAGGAATGGTTTGTCATTATCAAAAAGGGGGAGAATGTTGACCTAAGTGTTACATGTTGTCCATATTTTGATAATGACTTAACCATTACATCCATATGTATCTAATATGTTTGTTTAAGATTGATTACAGACATTAGGTACATGAAAAGGATCAAATCTATCCAGCCCTAGCTTGTTCTAGTTCAAGTCAAAAGCAATTCAAATGCACTTTTGTGGAAAACACTTAAAATCACCTTAGATGGATTTTGTAACATTTGTATTGATGAAATGACTTGTAACTAAGATGAGAAAAAACCACAAACCCTAAATTGAACGTTTGATCACTTCAAAGCCATTTTCCAAATTTCATTACATGTTGTTCATCGGTTGATTTTGATCCTTAATGGATTTTGAGAATGACATTGATCGATCGAGTTGCACACTCATAGAACTCGATTGATACCTACATAGCCCAAAACTAATTGAAGTGAATCGGTCGAGTTTCCACCAGGATAAACTCGACCGATAATTCAAATTGACTTTATCGCATAGTGTGATTGGTCGAGTTATCTTTATTGAAATTTGACAGAATGCACTATATGGAAAAAATAGAAAAAGTTATTGTAACCATTTGAGTGTTGCAAAACTCAAAATTATATCCATTTCAACACCTTAAATGGCTACAAAAAGTTCCTAAGTGTTCCTACCCTCTAGTGAACACCCCCAACTATAAATAGGACCTCTTGGAGCTCAATCCAAGGTTGCTCCTTCATGCTATTCAATCTCCTTCCTATAGTTGAGTGCATCCAGTCCACTTAAGCCCCTTTCTCTCTCTTGATTACACATCAATTCATCATTATGAGTGAGATAGGATCCGTGTGAAAGAGCTGCTTCATTGTATGCTACTAAAGCTCTCAAGTCTTCTCTTTTCCCAACCCCTTTCTTCAATATCAAGTTGGTGAAAGCTTCTCTAAGTGAAGGAGAAGGTGCAAGCTTCTTCAAGTTGTAGAAGAAGGTGCATAAAGCTTCTCAGAGTAAAGGAGGAGGATAAGGCTGAAGATCTAAGGAGCTAATTGGGTAAATCCTTCAAGGAAAAAGACTCGATGTAAGAAAGGATCTCCTTTGGTGAAGGCATCTAGTAGCTTGCAAGAGTGGGTAAGACCTTAGTTAGGTAGAAGATTAGCTCTTAGATAGGTAAGATCTTGTTTGTAAGGTTTTTGGCTTCCTTGACCTCAAAGGGGAGTTGGGTATCCTTGTCCTGGAAAAGGAAGGTCAATTGTATGTCTTATAATGGTATATAAGTGCACATAGGTTGCAAAATACTAGGGCTTGACCTCTCTAGGTAGTGGACTAACTCTCTCCTAGTTTGGAGATTGGAACCACTCTAAAATAGCTTGTTCAAGTTCTTGCTTCAATCTCTCTCATCATTGATATGTATGTTTAGATTGCCATCAAATTCACTTTTTGCAATTGTTCCTAATTGAAGTAACTTGAAGGTCTAATGATTTTTGTTCAAGTGTTTTTAGCTCTATTCATCCCCCTAGATCCCTCTGATCCAACACTTAACCCTAACCCTAAGCCCTAATATTGGGTAATAGGAGTAGTGTGGGTGAAATAGTAACCCTACCCAAATAAACCCTAAGTAAAGGTAAAGGTAAAGGTAAAGGAAAGAGAAAATCCAAATGGATGTGGGTAAGCTAGTTTGAATACTCCAGATCATCTAGTTTCCCATGCATGCAAGTATGTCGAGTAATGCATGCATGATGCACATGCAGGGTTCAATTTACTTTCACAGTTGGTGTCCCGACCTGGGTGGGTCAACCTAAGATTGCAAAAGGACATATGGGGGAGGCATAACCCAAAACTTGTGGGTTTAGTTTGTGGCTATAAAGCCCCACCTGAAGGTCAAGAAAACACCCTAGGTTAGGACCTTCCCTAAAAGGGTGAGTTGACCAACATATTGTTGAGAATTAAGAAAACCTTGGATGTCCTCAAAGGACCTAACCCTAATCATGCATTTGTATGATAATGTAACACAAAATCAATACATCGGTAATATGTGTAGGTCCATCAACATAGTGATGGTAGACCTTGGTTAGAAATTCAAATTTGAAATATGATATTTGAAATATACCTTAAAATGTATGACATGGGAGTATATCTAAGCCTTAGAGTTTTCCTTGTAAGTCATGACAGGTCAGTATGACATTCAGAAACACTACCCTAAATAATAATGCCAGGATAAAAATAATGATAGCATAAATTTGTAATGTCTTAGTTATCCCTATACATGGAAGTGGCCCAAGAAATCTCTATGTAGGAAGATATTTAAGTGAGTCACAAAATTTCCCTATGTAGGGAAGAATCTAAAGTTAGTCTCAAATTATCCCTAAGTAGGGAAGAGCCTTAAGTTAGCCCTATGCAGGGAATACCCAGGCCTTACATTAGTCCTATGGAGGGAAAAGTTAACCTCACATTATCCATATGCAGGGAAGAACTCATGAAAACCTAATTTTTGTGTTTAAGGTCCAAGGGATAAATTTGGAATAACCAAGGTAATAATAATGCATGAAATAAAGTTATGACATCTCAATATAACCTTAGGTAGGGTAGAGCCCTAAGTCAACCCTAGGGTCAAGTAGGGATGTATAAAAGTACATAAGATCCAAGGGGTCAGGAGGTGATCAAGATCTGAGTACATGAGGCCTATAGGATTAGGAGAAAGTGATTTGTGTGTGCACAAGGCCCATTAGGTAATGAGAATGATCACCTCCATGCCTACATAAGGCCCAAGGGGTCAATGTGAAAGACATTCTAAAAGTAAATAAGGCTCTTGGGTTAAGTGGAGATCACTCTAGAGGTACCTATATCCCTACAGACCTTAAGGAATTGTCTAAGGCTAATGATACATGAGGTGTAAATATAAGGAATATAAGAAGTTATGTTACAATGTTTGAAATGAAATCTTATAGGGAATCTACATAAACTCGAGGATTTTGAGAGATCACTATCCTGAGTTTGTAAAATTTAAGTAAATTCATGGGAAATAAAATGTATCCATGGTATGGAATCATTATTGAGAGTGACTCAAATATAATTTAGAATTATAAGGTAATGTATGTGCACACCATCTCTATACAAGGAATGGGGTGAAATTTGTATTTGGACTACATCCAAATGCTTATTTCATCTTATTATGGGTGTTATAGATAGCATAGCCACATATGATACATGAATCTAACACATGATAATAAATACCCTTAGTTGAAATCAGTGACATAATATAGGGTTTTGATGTGTTACCTCACCCTTGCACGAATATAGAGTAATAATAGGTTTGAAACATAGTTGAAAATACAATCGCCTAGCGATAATATTAAGCAGTGAACGAGGATATGGAAATGTGTTTTAATTGAGTTCATGTTCCAACCTCTATGATATGAGAAATTTTAGTATCAATAATAGTTATTAAAGTAAACTAGCCAAAACCTATCCAAGAAAGTTTGCTAGACCCAATGCTTGAGGCTAATATGAGTTACCTTTCACTTTAACTTGATTAAGAATGCATTTTGCTGACAAAATTCCTTTTAAGGTGTTGTTAATGTAAGAACCTCAAAATTTATAAATTTCAAATATAAATTAAGTTATGATGAAAAAGGGAATAATGAAGAGATTAATATGACCTTGGTTGATGTATTGAAACTGTAGACTTACAATAAGTCATCAATACAAGTAACATTGAACACATGTGTTAATATGAGTCTTAATTGAGTTACTATTATGATCAAAGCCTTAATTTCCTAATTATTATATTAAACTCATGGAGACTTTATAGGGCTCGTGGTATGAGTCATGGGCCTAGGAACCCAATTCGCACCCTTCTGGAGAAATCAGGGTTTACAAATAGATCCCTGGGATACAAAATTGGATAAAGGGTATTTTGTGCCCATAATAAATATCCACTATATATTTAATTGATAGATAAAGTAACAGTGAGATTGGGGAAGAAAATATAGAAGGTTCCAAGATGTCTTGTGGCCAAAGGATTTAATCAATGAATTATCTAGTTATTGTCTGAAGGTCAAGTTTTCGGGGTCAACTTCCCATGACCTAATCTTTTGCTAAAGCATACATAATAGATAAATAAAGATTGTCCCAAATTTTGGAGATAAATCAGATATACAATGTTTTCTAGAAAATTAAAGGAATATATAGGGGTTTTATTTAAAAAGAATTTTATTGTAATAGACTGGCCATGATCTGACTCCCGGATCCAGTAGCTCCGTGAGTGGAGGGGTTGTCTCCTCCACTCTCAATGTGACATCTCCTCCATAGAACTAGGAGACCCCGACCATGTGGAACCCTCTCACTCTCCCTCATTCACTCCATCTTTCAACAACCCCCGAGATCTCCCTACTCACCTCTCTGCAATTTGAGAACTTATTCAGATATATAGTGATGGACTTATCACCAATTCTATATGGTAATGGGAAATTATCCTCTCACCAACATACAAATGTTACATAACAGTGAAACACATCCTCCATTGCCTATATAAATGTTTCCCTATTTTCTACTTAGGGGACTACAACCCCTCCTAACATCTCGCTACCCCATCCCAGAACCTAGCATCAGATGGTAATTGACTCACCCCCGAGACCTTACATCCATCAGTCAGGGGAAGTGACCTGAGTGAGCATTTTGGAGGAACCATGTTATGACCCACACTAAAGTTAACTAGTAAGTATCATGATAACAACGTCATTAAGTTAATTGAGTTAAGTTAAGTGCTCATAGTTGCAATTAGTGCTTTGATCATGTGTTACCAGTTATTTAGGATGATTTCTTGCTTTGAGGGTGTAAAGGATCTTGTGCTTGAAACATTGCATAAAGAATAGCTTGATTTAGACATTCGAGTCAATAGTTATGACATTTTCTAATTATTTGGAATTGGTTGCAAATTTCCCATAACTAATAGCCCCCTTACCCTTATCTTCTTCTTTTCCAAATTATTTCACCTGATAAAATAGGATCACTGCTTGAAGCGGCGCTCAAGCAACCAGCAGGCTCGATTGACCTACAACAGAGGAAAATGGGCGGCCGATTTTGGTCCCCTTGACTTCGGATCTAGCAACGCCATCACCCTTTCCCGCTTCCTTTCTTCTTCTTCTTCTTCCATTTCCTTTCCTTTTCTTTGCCCTAGCTCATGGCCCACCTGCAAATGCGGCGTTGCATTGTAGTGCAACCCACAACAGCCGTCGACCAGTAGAGGGAGCGAGGGCATGACGTCATAGGTTGATCCAGCAGGTGCCCTACTTCCTCACCTTCTTCCTCTTCAATTACCCCTCCTCATCCACACCCTAGCGGCACCCATCTACGCCCCCACCTGCCCCAACCTACAGGAGCAGCCATGGCCGACCAACACAGCTGCAGTACATTCAGCAGCCACTTGAGAGGGAGGGGGGCATTTCTTGGCCCCATAGCTTTGGCCATCAACCAGCTACACATTGATGCTCTCCTTCCTCACTTCAACCACCATGATGATGCCCAAGAAGATAGGGGTGGCGCCCCCAGCAGCCCCAAGCAGTTGGAACTACAGTTGCGGCCCATAGCCACTTTGAGCGTGAGGTAGCATCAAGTAACGCCTTGAGTACGTGTTTGAGGTTCAAGTACGAACTCGCAACTCCAGCAGCGAACGACGCCCAAACCAAGCAGCGTTGTGTGTGCCACATTCAATCCAGACTGAACTAAGGTTGAAGATGACCTGCTGACGCTCGGGAATTGGACTCTAGACGGCACTGACCGGCCTAAATCGCGCATAAAAAAGGAGTGGATTTAAAGTAGTCAGACTTTTAAATTACCCGACTCTTAGGCCCCCGCAATGATGACGGGGTCCGAAGTAGCAATCGGGGTTGAACCACAGGGACAAGGGTGGTAGTGTTAAGAACACGAAATCGACACTCTACACTCCGGTAAGGGTAAGGTGAGGATAAAGTTCCCAAAGGGAACAACAGGAGAAGATCGATAAAATAAAAGAAAACTATCTCCAACTGGAGTTACAAGGAAAATTAAGGTTTTTGGAATTTATCAGTTTTTAGGGTTTTAGCGAAATAGAACTAGAGGAGAAAACACTATTTCCTTGGTAAGGAACGAAGGAGGAAAACTTCAGTATAACAAGCGGTAGCAGGAACATCTTGTACCCCCTCTCTCGAAGAGGGTACCTCTAACTAAGCACCAACACCCTCTCTCGAGGTTGCTGGACTTGGGTTAGAGTGGAAAGATTACTAAAGCAACTCTGATCTTGGGTACTCTCATACTCTCGGATCGGACCAAACACTAGAGCCACAACACCTCTCTCGAGGAAGTTGTAGTGAGAAGCACGATTCGATAGCTAGTCAAAACATGATCTAAGCGTACAATCTAGAGTTCAGATGCTAAGCAAGGTAATCATCCAACAAAAAGGAACCAAATATAAAGCAACAGACATTTCAAACTCATCTAATTCCATTAGCATAATCATTATATAAAAGGGGTTTGGTTACATTGCGTAAATAAAGAAAGTAAATGACTTAAAAAGGAAAGATAAGTATCGCCCCCTTGATTTAGGAGATCGATAAGTAGCAGCAGATCCCTAAGGTCCCTCTAGCCCGATACTGGGTGGAAGCCTTGCCTGATATACCTGTGTCAGGTGGTGTCCCCTGTCGGGCGACACGCCGTGATGGGCAAACGTATCGATCAAAGTGCTCCCTCCCTATACGGTCGTGTCGGGATGCCACCCTCTCTGGTGACAACCCGTGATGGTTGATTCGTATCGGACTCAGTTTCGTGTCAGGCTAGAGACCACTTAGAGTATCAGGTTCCTTGTATCGGGTGGCCTTTCTGGTCGATATCAGGGCTGCTGCGGCGACCGGGACGGATTCTAAGTGAACCATTCCCGCCCTCTCGGGTCGGGGAAGTGCTCACCTAGTATCGCCCGGTACACCTCTGGGATGCGACACTCTAGCTCCAGGTGCTTTCCAAAGTTAGCTTTCACGAGATTTTGACCTGTCCCATCGAGGTCATGTAGCTGCTATTTATAGGTAGCGGTTGGAAGAAGTTGTGGTTCTCCGGGTGCCACGTGTCCTCCATCAGCTCTATTAGCGTGGCTTCAGGTATGCTCGACGTGCGTGTCACCTGGCACAATGGGTGGCGGGCAGCAAGCATATCGGGTATCGTGACGGGTGGGTGGCTTGTATCGCACGACACACTTCAGTGGTCATGGTGAGTACAGCTCCCTGTCGAGTAAGTGGTGTGTCGCCTGTCAGAGCCTTCTTGCGCGGCACACCCATGTCGTGCATCATCCGTATTGGGCTGCTGTATGGCGGGGAGTGAGTGTTTCGGCCGACTGGTAGGAGGGTCGATGTAGGTAGAACATGTTCATGGGTCGGGACGAACCTTTTGCTGATTTTTTATTGGAAAAATGAGGAAAACCCTGCAAAAGATGATAAAAATGAGATAAGAGAGTAGTGTGGCTTGTTTATTCAAAAACATGACAAAAAGGAGAGAAAATCAGTTTAAAGGGGTAGATTTGACAACGAGATATGGGCCATAAACATCACAAAATTTGGTGTTATCAACTCCCCAAACTTAGCATTTTGATTGTCCTCAATCAATCTTTAAAAATTTGTTTGTGATACTTCTTCTTAACCGGTGTAATCTTCAGACAAAGGGTTTGAGCGGGTATTGAGATGTCTTACAGAGAATACTGCCTGACTATGAACAACAGGCTTTACTTTTCCTGCCTTATTTGAGCAAAATTTTCTCCACAGCTTCGGCGAGACTTGGGTGTACGATTCTAAAGTTAGCTTTCACACCAAACAGCTTTTGGGAATAGAAAGTTGTGTGTTTGGGTAGGCTTAAGGCTTTTTGGGTTTTTCTTGTTTCCCACCAGTCCATCCAGGTACGGGTCCATTAGCGGGTGAGTGGTCCCTACAGTCCAAACCAGTTGGCTTTAGAGCAATGATTTCACATCCTACGTACCACTGCCCCGGATCTTCCATGCCTAAAGATGGGTACTTTTGGAAAATAAGTGTGTATATATTTTTTTCATTTGGCACAACTCTCATGCTTTTATTCACTCTCATAAGGCTATTCTCACTTTTGGGGATTTTGTTGGGTAAGGGAAAATAAGAGAAATTTTTGCTATTTGGGCAGCTTTTTCCTTCTGCATACACATCTCTTAACTATCACGAGATTATTTTTCGAAATTTTTGGCGTGGAAAGTCATAGTCTTTTGTTGTTTGAGGCTGAATTTTCAAAAAGACATAGCAAAACCTGCACCTCTTTGGACATAGAGAAAGAAAACTGGCAAGAAGTCGTATCAGGTTTTTACTATGAAGTGTCTTTGTACATATGTATAGAAACAAAATAAGCAAAATTTTGTATGAGGCATGTATATTGTATATGTACACATGTTATATAAATAGAACAAAAAGGATAAAAGGGGTGAAGTTCGAAGTACTTTTAGTACCTCCCTCACTGGTACATAGAATCCCCCCAAACGTACTCCACACTCTATCCCAGAGTTGTGAAGTAGATCAAGTAGGGTAATGTTTACTCAATGAGGGTTAGCTGGTGAGCGCGCCTTTGCCATATAGAAGCTCCCACACATATTCTCCGCGTTTGTTGTGGTAGTCGATGTGGTGGAGCTGGTCAGGCATCTCTGTAATTGATATCCATTCCAGCACGAAGATGTCGCAGTCGTTGGATAAAGGAATTTGTTGTGGACTGCGGTGGCAGAACTGAAGCTCGTGCCATTTGCTAGTTGCTATCTCCAGGAATGGTTGTATCAGTGCTACCACCTCATTGTAGTATTTTCGTATCAAGTGCTTGAGGGATGTCAACGTCATTGATGTACACTGTACTAGATGATCTTTGTTGCCGTCTGAGCTATTGTAGAAGATTCCTGCTCGTTGGCGAGTGTACATCGTAAGGAGCGTCCAGTGGTTATAGTGCAGAATCGGCAGGAAGATGATGTGTGAAACTCTACACTGCAACTCTATCAGAAAAGATTGCTTCGCTCCTATCTCGTCGGCAAGGCAGATGTCGTTGAACAACATCAGATGAGCTATGTATGCGTGTTCAAACTTCTTTTGTAGTATCTAGATGTAGGCGGCCGCCACAGATATCGCCAAACGTCCTCCTTCTTTTACCATGTCCCTTAAGTCATCAACAGGGACTATGACATTGCCTGCCTCGTATATGATGTCTGAGGGGGTAGAGTCAGCTAACTTCAGAAGAACTTCATTGACATGTTCCTGCGTGAGTGTAGAGCACGAGAAACGGTCGAAGTTGTTGATCAATTCTTCTAAAGTTTCAGGCGAGGTGGAGTCTTTGATTTTGTGTACCTCCCGCATGATTTCTAACTGCTTGCCTACCCCGTAGACGTCTGCTTCCATCACAGCTTCTTTCCCTAGAGTGTTGTTGGGATGTGAAGATTCCTCTGCTTGGTCACTATCTGGCAGCCTTTCTGGTACCCTGCGTCTTGGAAGTAGCGCTTGTCTTTGATTTGCTGCAGAGAGTAGGTGCTCCTGAGTTGGAAGAAGTCTTGGCCCTGGAGGTGCCTTATATTTCCAAATATGTTGAGCAGCTCCATGGCGCGCAAGATGACAAGTGCGCTATTCCCACTTCCTGATTCTGCTTGGACGGGGAAGTCTCTTATAGAGAAGAAGTTCCAAACGCCGTTGTGACGTTGGACTCCTTGCTTGATAGCTCGGAGAAGACGCATCGGTAGAAGCCTGAGATGTTTATCTTCTAGGTGACTGAAGATAAACCCTGAGCGTGGCACCTCCTCGTTGCAACAGCTGAACAGCTGGACATCATGGTTCCGGAGGTCTGCCACGCATAGGAACCAGTTGTTGTGGTGCTTGTATGGGGCCAACACGAGGTTCGTGTTGTGTTATTCAATATGTCACAGCATGTTGGCCGCCGCAATGGAGTCTGATACTCCCATCATCAATCTTCTCGCCAAGGTCAGGGCGACATTGTATATCGTTTGCCGACCTATTCTGGTGCTGATGTTCTCGCTGATTGCACCCTCCAGGACCCTGAACAGCTTTTTCCCGACGACGACTGGGGAGCGGAATAAGCTTCTGAGTGTTCCCTGTTGTACTGAAAAGTAGTCGTCGCTCCAGATTTCTTCTTCTTCATCAGCCTGCAACCGCAAGACCTTATTCAGCAGCTTCTGGTCCCTGATCGTTAAGTATCTGATGGCCCTTCTGTCAAAGTCTGCCATCTCAAAAGAATGTATCTATGATGGCACAAAGAATTCATCTGTCGTCGAGCTTTTTGCTCTGGGGGGTGTCTTTGGTTGGCAGCTTCAATGTCCCCCCCATCTCCCTCCGACTCATCAGAAGAATCCTCCCTGATGTTGACTGATTCATCATTATCTTCTACTTCATCAAGGGAGGCGGAGGGAGCGTAGTCATCTACGCCTCGAGAGCTCTCCTCTCTTGCTGGAGACCCGTCGGCAGACTTGTGTGTCGTCTCTTTGTCGGGCGTTGTAGAAGCCCTCTTGAAGAAGACGACGCACCAGAAGTTGAGGGTGCGGATGAGGAAGGTGTAGAGCCTGAGCCTGGGGGCGACGGAGACCTTCTCGGCTACCTTGGGCGCGGATGGTCGTCCCCCCTATTCAGCCTCTCCTCAATCGCGTCAAGGTGCTGGAGGGCCTATTGTAGTGTGGCGTTGAGTGCTTCTAGTTGGCCGAGAAGGCCAACTAGAGTCAGCAGTTGCCGCTCCTGGCTATTCAGTCTCTGCTGGAAGATAGAAAACTTGTGGGTTAGTGAAGTAAGAGTAGCTGAGTGGCTTTCTGTTACCTCCCGCAAGTTATCGAGTTCATGCCCCAGCATCTGTCCGAGCGACGGAGGGGCTCCTGCAGATCTCCCTCTTGTCCTCACGACACTCCTCCCACGTGAAGACCTACCTGACAAGTGTGCAGCCTCACTCAGGGTAGTATCAATCTCGACTGTTCGCGAGGTAGCTGCTTTTGGGTGAGGCATCAGCACTTACACGGCTGACTCCACCTCTCTGTTTTTGGTGACTTCCTCTACAGCTGCCACAGGAGACACCGACAACGGTGTTAGTGTAGGGTGTGCATCTCTGAGCTCCATCTCGACGATCTCGACGAACACCCCATTACTGGCGCCCGATTGCACTTCTTCTTCCACCACTAAGGGCACCACAGAAGACTCTGGAGCTGTGGCTGTCTCTTCCGTGGCATCTTCCATCGGGGCTAGTGTGGTTGTCTCAGCCCTGGTTGCCTCGGAGACCTCCACGATCGCCGGTACCTCTTCAGTCGTGGAAGATGTGGTTGCGGCTGGTAATGTAGGAGCGACGACAACTCTATTAATTGTTGTCGTCGGCGGCTCTGGAGCGGTGGGCGGCTCGGCAGGATTTGTGGAAGATTTGTCTTGCCATGTGTCGAGAGGAATTGGTTCTCCTCTTGCAGCCCCCCTCTCTTGTATACTGGTGGCGGCGGTGTAAGTAGCTTCGACTGCCACCGCTTCAATATCTGCGGTGGTGAAGACCAGCTTTTCTGCATCATAGTTGGTGCAGCTAGGAAGCGGAAGAAGGGTGTTTGTTCTTGCGAATTTGTAGAAATAGCTTCGCCCCTCCTTCTTGATGATGTTGGCCCTCATGAGGAACTTGAGGTCGTCGCCCCTGTCCTTGAAAGACTGCGTGGTTCCCTCGGGTACCCTAACTTGACCGCAATCAGATTGATGATGCCACCCATGCAGTACTCCTTGGTGGCATCCTTTATGGGGTGCAGCCTATTCAGCAAGAAGCTTCCCAGGTTGACCACCTTTCCCTCCATCATGTGCCACATGAGATGGAGTTCTTCGATGTATATGTTGCTTGATTCGTTCTTGCTGAAGAGCAGGCACGCCATGAACTTGTGCACTATTCTCCAGAAGCAGGAGTGCACCGCCGCCACCTTGCTTCCCGACTTGAATGATGACTCACCGGTCAGCTTTCTCCAGAGCTCCACGGGGTTGAACCTGTCTCCTTCAGTGATCCTTGCATCGTTGTTAAGAAGTTCCTTCTCTGCCTCACTGGAAGAGAAGATCTCATTAAGCATCTTCTCAGAGATGACGTGCTCGGCATTGTATAGCCGCCCCTGCAGTCTGTCTGCTCCGCCATATTCTTTGATTTCCTCTGGTTTATTCTGCACCCAGTGGAGAGATGACATGAACTCCCTGGTGAGTTCAGTGTAGGAGGCGGAGTGGTTGAAGCAGATCTTCCTTAGCCCTGCTGCAGCTAGGACATTTTCTAGCCTGTCCAAAATGCCTAGTTGAAGGAAGGACGACTGGTGGCAGAATATGCTCGGCCTATATATTTTTGTTGCCAGTTCTGATTATTAACGCCCGTGCTCGTTATCTCTGGGCATGAACCTACCTGGCGTGTGGTCCAGAGGTTCAGCCGTTGCGGTTGAAACTGTTGTTGGGGCTGTTAATTCTTCTGTCCTTAGTCTCTTTTCGGCCGTCGATGGCCCAGCTACCTCGGGGTTTGGGCATTTCTGCCCAACTATCGTAGCTCCTGCTATGGCCTCGGCATCGATCCTCCGACCGTGTTCGTCAACTTGAACAATAGTTTGCTTGGTACGGGCCATTTCTGTTATCATAACACAAGTTTATTAGGCATTTAAATGTTTCACCTTACCCGATATCAGGTAAGGTAAAAACATAAAGTCGATATTGGTGCCTAAAAGAAAACTGATTGCATCATGATAAAAGTTTGGCCCGATACAAGAGCTACCCGACACCACCGTATCGGGCTTCAAAACTGAGCGATATGATGCTTGCCCGATACGCCTATATCGGGCGATACGACGTCTGGCTCAAAATCATCATAGGTTCATCGTGAGACACCGAGCGTCATCACGAATGGATGGAATGCCGATACGATCGTCCTGAAAAAGGGTGTCGCCCATCAAAAGAAACACGTGAGGCGATACAAGACTGGACGATATAGGAAAAATCGAACATCATGGCTATTTCCTGATACACCTAAAGTTCAAAGTGTGTCGAGCGACACAGTCACGCGATGTGAAGTGCCCGATATGATTTCTCTGAAAGCAAAGGTGTCGCCTGACAACAAAAACACGCGAAGCGATATAAGGTTGGGCGATACGGGCATTGCCCGATATAAGGTATCAGGCAAGCATGCGTTATAGATGTGTCGCATGACATGCTTGAAAAATATGCTGCCGACACAAGTGTGTGTCAGGTGATACAAGGAAACCAACTAAAGTCGTAAGTCCGATACGAAAATGTGCAACATGAGGGTCGTGTCTGGCAAGGCAAATGATATGACTGTCGGGTTATACCTTTCTGATCTGAAGATAGCTTGCGCGAAACGGGAGCCGAAGCTAGGTGGCCGATACTAGAGCAACGAAAGAAATTACTGCACGATATGGGAGTAGGTGAGGAGTAAATGTTGTTGCCCGACACAGTTAAACCTCAGCTACTATATATAGCAACCCAGGTCGGGGGTAAAATGGGTAAAACAGGGGCACGCGTCGGCCGAGGAGACAAATCATTCCAGAGACGGGCAGTAAAATTAATCCCATCCGTCAAATCAATGGCTATTACACATGCCACCCAACACGATCGCTCGCTGCTCGGCGTATCGCCCGTCATGGTTATTGCTGAGGTGTGATGCTCGACACGACGTCGCCCGATATAGGCATGCTCTGTGATGCGCTCAGGTTCTTGCCTGATATCGGCCAGGGAGTAATGCATCCTTGCCCGATACAAGCTCTTCAACCAAAAACAAAGCGAAAGAAAAAGCAATTGATGGGTAAAACATCATTGGCCTAAGGTGAAGTTCCCAGCCTTAGATAGCATTACTCATCAATGCTCATAAAACCGAGCAGTGGCCCATAAAATAGAAGAGTCAGAGCATGTGACACATGCACTGACTCGGGCCTTAATTACAATCATAGTGTTCATAATGTTTTTCTTGTAGGAAAGGAAATAACGTCCTATTCTAAGAAAAGTAAAAACTTGGGCTGCCTCCCGAAGAGCGTTGTAGTTAGCATCGTCATCTCGACAGCTTCAGATCCTTTACTTTGTGCCTTCAGTTGTTTCCATATCCTGCAACCTTATCTCTATCCTTCTCACGAACGCTTCATCTTCACAGAACCTTTTTACTTTGTGCCCATTTACTGGAAAGACTTTAGATAGATCATCTTTATCATACAACTCCATCATTCCTGATGGATATATCTTTGCTACGGTGAAGGGTCCAGACCACCTTGTTTGTAGCTTACCTAGAAAAAGACAAATAGAAGATTTAAATAATAAAACTTTGTAACCTTCACTCACATCCTTCTTCCTCAGGTGGGCATCATGCCACACCTTGGTCCTCTGCTTATAGATCCTTGCATTCTCGTAGGCATGTATTCTCAACTCTTTGAGTTCCTATAACTGTAGATATCTTTTCTCCCCTACCTTTTCCAGATCCATAGTCAGGAACTTAATCGCCCAAAGAGCCTTGTGTTCAAGCTCTAAGGGTAGATGATAGGATTTCCCATAAATCAATTTGTAAGGTGTGGTTACAATGGGTGCCTTATATGTTGTTCTGTAGGCCCAAAGGGTGTCATCGAGCTTCATTGACCAATCTTTCCTCGTGCGGCTGACAGTCTTCTCTAAAATCTGCTTAATTTGTCTATTCGAAACCTCCACATGCCCAAAAGTTTGTGGGTGGTAGGGTGTAGCGACCTTGTGTTTAACCCCATACTTCCGTAGGAGTGTTTCAAACTTTTTTCCCCGAAATGTGATCCACCATCGCTTATCACAGTACAAGGTACTCTGAAGCGAGGGAAGATAGTCTTCTCAAACAACTTGATCACTGATTTGGAGTTACAAGTTTGAGTGGCAACAACTTCCACCCATTTAGACACATAATCTACCGCGACTAAGATGTATTGATATCCTTTTGATGGGGGAAATGGACCCATGTAGTCAATTCCCCATACATAGAAGATCTCGACTTCGATCCAATTGGCCATAGGCATCTCATTTCTTCTTCTAATGTTTCCTGACGATTGGCATTCTTTACAAACGTTTACATAATTTGCAACATCCTTGAACAAGGAGGGCCAGTAAAAACCTGATTGCAGCACCTTGGCAGCGGTCCTTTTGCTCCCCAGGTGTCCTCCATATGGTGAGGCATGGCATTCTTTTAGAATGTTTGGAACTTCCTCTTCAGCGATACACCTTCTGTACAGGTTATCTATGCATCTTCTAAAGAGAAGAGGATCATCCCAGTAGTAGTTCTTTACATCTGAAAAGAGTTTCTTCTTTTGATTGTACGTTATATCAGGAGGCAACTCTCTGCAGGCAAGATAATTACAAATATCTGCAAACCAAGGCAAATTCTTTTCTTTAGTTTCAACCATCAGTAAGGCTTCATCAGCATAGTTGTCGTTAATAGGCGTCTCTTTCTGGTCTTCGACTATGATCCTTGATAAGTGGTCGACTACTATATTTTCCGCACCCTTCTTATCAACGATCTCATGGTCGAACTCCTAGAGTAACAAAGCCCACCTTAACAGCCTGGGCTTGGTATCCTTCTTCTGTATAAGATATCTTATTGCCCCATGGTCTGTGTAGACCTTTACCCTCATTCCGATAAGATAGGATATGAACTTGTCGAAAGCAAAAACAATCGCGAGCATCTCCTTCTCTATAGTCGTGTAATTTACCTGAGCCTCATCCATAGTACGATTGGCGTAGCAAATGATGTGGTGCCTTTTGTCCTTTTTCTGTCCCATGACTGCTCCCACAGCATAGTCATTGGCATCGCATATAAGCTCGAAAGGTAGCTCCCAATCTGTAGCTTGAAGGATAGGCGGTGAGATAAGAGCATCTTTTAAGGCCTGAAAAGCATTTAGACAATCGTTAGAGAAGTCGAATTCAACATCCTTACCCAGAAGGTTTGACAACGGTTTCGAGATCTTCGAGAAGTCTTTTATGAATTTTTGATAATACTCGGCATGCCCGAGGAAACTCCGCACTCCAGATACAGACTTCGGTGGAGGAAGTTTAGATGTAGCTTCAACCTTGCTAACGTCTACCTCGATGCCACGCCTCGAGACTTTATGCCCTAGCACAATGCCTTCTCGTACCATAAAATGGCACTTCTCCCAGTTTAGGACTAAACTCTTTTCCTCATAGCATTGCAAAACCAGAGACAGGTTTTTTAAACAGGCATCGAAGTCCTTTCCATAGACAGAAAAGTCATCCATGAAAACTTCCACGATGTCTTCCAAAAAATCTAAAAACATCGATATCATGCAACGCTGAAACGTTGCAGGAGCATTGCACAAGCCGAAAGGCATTTTTCGGAAGGCGTAGGTCCCATAGAGATAGGTAAAAGTAGTTTTCTCCTGGTCGTCTGGTAAGATGGGGACTTGATAAAACCCAGAAAAACCGTCCAAAAAGTAGAAATAGTCATGATGCGCCAATCTTTCCAGAACTTGATCGATGAAAGGAAGCAGATAATGATCTTTTTTCGTGGCTTGGTTCATTTTTCGGTAGTCTATACACATCCTCCATCCAGTGACGGTCCGAACCGCCACTTCATCATCTTTGTCTTCTTTTACTACTGTTATACCTCCTTTCTTCGGTACCACATGAATCGGACTCACCCATTTACTGTCACGGATTGGGTAAATGATCCATGCATTCCTCAGTTTGATTACTTCTTTCTTCACAACTTCTTTTAGCATCTGGTTCAATTTTCTCTGGGGTTGAGCCAGAGGTTTAGCCGATTCTTCCAAATTAATGCGATGCATACATAGTGCAGGGCTAAGGCCTTTGATATCCTCTACCGAATATCATATAGCCTGCCTGTGGAGCCTCAACTCCTCGAGGAGCTTTTCCAATTGATCCTTCGTAAGATAGGCATTAACGATGACATGATTTCTCTCTTCTTGATCTAGAAATTCATACCTTAATCCTTCAGGCAGCTACTTCAGCTCGGGTTTAGCCTTGGGTGCCTTTTCTTCTGGTGCCTCCTCTAGAGAAGCAACTTAATTGTTTCTATTACCTCCTCTTCGTCGCTTATATATTAATCCAACCGATTTAGATAGTTGAGAAACTCGACACCCTATGGATCTTCAAAATTAGAATCTTGATTGCTTAACGCTCTCACAAAAGGGTCTACCATTATGATATCCTCTTCCACCTCTTCACAAAACTGGTTGTAGCTTTCTATAAAGTAAGCAGACTCTAGTAGGGACGGTCCCTTCATAGCATCCTTTACTTTAAAATCTAAATGGTCATTCCCGACCCTCAGAGTGATTATTCCTTCAGCAACATCGATCAACGCTCTTCCTGTAGCCAAGAAGGGGTGCCCAAAGATGATAGGACAGTTAGGGTCCTCCACAATGTCAATGATCACAATGTCGCAAGGAATGAAGAAACTTCCCACACGGATCGGTACATCCTCAACAACTCCTATAGGTCTTTTGAAGGTATGGTCCACCAATTCAATCCTCATGTTGGTCTTGACCATATCCGTTAAACCCAGACGTTGCGCGAGGATTAGGGGCATAATGCTGATGCTAGCCCGTAAATGAGCTAGACCTTTCCGCTCTATGTTATCTCCAATGGCAAAAGGGATGGTGAAAGCCCCTGGATCCTTCTTTTTGTTGGGTAAATCTACTTTGACAAAAGCAGAAGACATACTAGCTAGGTGCATGGTCTCAATCCTTCTATCTCTTTTCTTCTTGGTGATCAAATCTTTGAAAAACTTGGTGTAGGTTGGCATTTCCTCTAAAGCATCCAGAAAAGGTACTTCGAGGTGAAGCTTCTTTACTGACTCCATAAACCTCTCATAGCACTTTTTAAGATGTGCCTTTATTAGTTTGTAAGGGAAAGGCAACTTAGGAGAGTAAGGACTTCTTTTACCAAACAGTTCCTCCATAGATCTTGGTTCTGGCTCCCTGATATGAGCTTGTTGGTTGTCTTCCTCTGCGGGATATTCTGTCATAGTCCTTGATTCGGTTTCCTTGGGTCTGGCTTCTTCAGGGTGTTCTACTGTCTTCCCTGATCTCAACATAGCCATTTTAGCAGATTCAGTGTTGGAGGGTATCTTACCTAAGGGATTCTTTATTAAGTCGGCCATCTGGGCCAGCTACTGATCTATTTGGCATTAGTGAGTTTGCATGTCCGCCATCTGAACTTGCATGGTGTTTAGAACTCCCGAATTTGACAGCGCGCTTTGCGCCAGCTGGTTGTTGATAGTATCCTGTCTTTTGACAAAATCGAACAATTGACCCACCAAATCTGGTTGGTTCGAGTTCTTGTCCTGACTTTTCTCCTTAGCTTGACCCTGGCCTTGACTAGGGTTAGCTGCTTGATGATTTTGGTACTTTCCTTGCCCTTGGAAGTTTGCCTTGTTCGATTGGAAACTGGTAGTGCTGGTGAACTGAACTTGTCCGCCCCTTTTCTCAAAACCTTGTGGTTGCTTGGTTGGGTTATTCAGCTGAAGTGAGTTTTCGGCCGCATCCTTGTTGCCATAGTTAAATCCAAGGTGATCCGATCTTTTGAAGTTGACAAAAGAGACGTTCTCAGCTTCCTCTACTTCAGATTCACTTTCAGTTGACTCATCAGGTCGGGTGTAAATGTAGTTATCAATCTCGTGTCCACCTTCTCCGCAGGTGACACATTTCATAACTTTCTCAACCTGTTTCTTCCCTTTTCCACCTTATTCTTTCAATTGTCTGACATCAGTGGCTATCTTTTGGATTTGAGTGGTGATAGCTTCAAGAGCTTTGGATTCGATGGAGGGCCCTTCGCTAGCAGCCTTCTTAGCATGTCCTCTAACAGATCTGTCATAGTCGGTGTCTGCCTGCAACTCGGCCATGTTTTCAATGATCTTTTTGGAACTACTGGGCTTCTTCCCCAGAAAGTCGCTTCCTGCAGCTGCATTCAGCGATACCCTTTCTTCAGGGGTTAGACCATTATAGAAGGTGGTTATCAGAAAACCCTTCTTGTAGTTGTGATGAGGGAAGACCCTCTAATACTCTTGATACCTTTCCCAGGCTTCGTGTAGATTCTCGTTCGACTTTTGCATGAACGACGTGATCCTTTGTCTATTCCTGATAGTTTTTTCCGTAGGGTAAAACTTGTCCACAAAAGTGTCTGCCAGTGCATTCCATTTGTTAAGAGCTTGATGCGGAAGCTCAAGGTACTAGGATAGGGCTTTGTCCTCTAAAGAAAAGATGAAGCCCTTGCAATATATCACTTCTTGTGGAACTCCCCACATTTAATGGTATCACAGATATTCTTAAAAGCATCTAGATGATGGTAAGGGTTATCGTTCTTTGAATTCCCTTGGAAGCTCTTGTTCTGGATCACAGATATGACGGATGGTTTTAGATCAAAGTTTGTTGCATTGAGCCTTGGGATGACAACAGGACATCTCGAGTTATTGGCCTTTGTGGCAGCCAACTCCCTGAGGGTCTTTTCTTCTTCATTAGAATCTTCACTGTCACTGTCCCCATGGTTTTGCTCCTAATTATGTTGATTTCTTCAGTGTCTGTGGTGTTGACGACGTCTTTCATGACGGTGATCATCCTCGAATTGTTCTGTTTCAGGTTCTTCATGTTGTTGGTCACCATTGTAACGGTCATTGTTCCCACGCGGAGGTGAGTGAGGTCCAACTCTAGCGTTTTGCTCACCCTCTGAAAGAGGTGGTTCGATGCAAGGCGGCATGACTAGCGGTGTCGGTGCTCAACTGAGCAAAATGCTTCTTTCCTGAGTACCTGAATAGACTGTATAATCAAGTTAGAAAACTTGTATCAATAAAACAAACTACTCTATACTCATTCCAGGTTAGAAGATCAAAAGAAAAAAGTGATGTCAAGCTCATTACTAAGCTTGAGGCACGGGAGTGTAGTTAGTGGATTCGAGTTCGTTAACAGTACCATTTTGCCTTGTCCCCGGCAACGGTGCCAAAAAGTTGACCGGCCTAAATTGTGCGTCCAAAAGGAGAAGATTTGAAGTAGTCGGACTTTTAAATTACCCGACTCTTAGGCCCCCGCAACGATGACGGGGTCCGAAGTAGCAATCAGGATCGAACTACAGTGATAAGGGTGGTAGTGTTAAGAACACATAATCAACACTCTACACTCTGGTAAGGGTAAGGTGAGGATAAAGTTCCCAAAGGGAACAACAGGCGAAGATCGATAAAATAAAAGAAAACTATCTCCAACTGGAGTTACAAGGAAAATTAAGGTTTTTGGCATTTATCGGTTTTTAGGGTTTTAGCGCAACAAAACCAGAGGAGAAAACACTATTGCCTTGGTAAGGAACGAAGGAGGAAAACTTTGGTATAACAAGCGGCAGCAGGAACATCCTGTACCCCTTCTCTCGAAGAGGGTACCTCTACCTAAGCACCAACACCCTCTCTCGAGGTTGCTGGACTTGGGTTAGAGTGGAAAGATTACTAAAGCAACTCCGATCCTGGGTACTCTTGTACTCCCGAATCGGACCAAACACTAGAGCCACAACACCTCTCTTGAGGAAGTTGCAGTGGGAAACATTATTCGATAGCTAGTCAAAACATGATCCAAGCGTACAAGCTAGAGTTCAGATGTTAAGCAAGGTAATCATCCAACAAAAAGGAACCAAACATAAAGCAACAGACATTTCAAACTCGTCTAATTCCATTAGAATAATCATTATATAAAAGGGGTTTGGTTACATTGTGTAAATAAAGAAAGTAAATGACTGAAAAAGGAAAGATAAGTATCGCCTCCTTGATTTAGAAGATCGACAAGCAGCAACAGATCCCTAAGGTCCCTCTAGCCCAATACCAGGCAGAAGCCTTGCCCGATACGCCTGTGTCGGGTGGCGTCCCCTGTCGGGTGACACGTCGTGACGGGCAAACGTATCGATCAAAGCGCTCCCGCCCGATACGGTCGTGTCGGGATGCCACTCTCTCGGGCGAAAAACCGTGACAGTTGATTCGTATCGGGCTCGGTTTTGTGTCAGGCTGGAGACCACTTAGAGTATCGGGTTCCTTGTATCGGGTGGCCTTTCTGGTCGATATCGGGGCTGCTACAGCGACCAGGACAGATTCTAAGTGAACCATTCCCTCCCTCTCAGGTCGGGGAAGTGCTCACCTAGTATCGCCCGGTACACCTCTGGGATGCAACACGCTAGCTCCAGGTGCTTTCCAAAGTTAGCTTTCACGAGATTCCGATCCGTCCCATCGAGGTCCTGTAGCTGCTATTTATAGGCAGCAGTTGGAAGAAGTTGCGGTTCTCCAGGCGCCACGTGTCCTCCATTGGCTCTATTAGCGCAGATTCAGGGATGCTCGACGTACGTGTCGCCCGGCACAACGGGTGGCGGGCAGCAAGCATATCGGGTATCATGACGGGTGGGCACCTTTCGGTGGGTGGCTTGTATCACATGACATGCTTCAGTAGTCGTGGTGAGTACAGCTCCTTGTCGGGTAAGTTGTGTGTCGCCCGTCAGAGCCTTCTTGAACGGCACACCCGTGTCGTGCAGCATCCGTATCGGGCTGCTGTATGGCGGGGAGTGAGTGTGTCGGTCGACTAGTAGGAGGGCCAATGCAGGTAGAACATGTTCATGGGCCGGAACGGGCCTTTTGCTGATTTTTGAGTGGAAAAACGAGGAAAACCCTATAAAAGATAATAAAAATGAGATAAGAGCATAGTGTGGCTTGTTTATTCAAAAACACGACAAAAAGGAGAGGAAAACAGTTTAAAAGGGCAGATTTGACAACGAGATATGGGCCACAGACATCACAAAATTTGGTGTTATCAGGCACTCACTATCCAATATTTAACTCTGGCAATTGGAAATTTTTGGTTAATTGCGTGGTTTTTTTGCTGATAAGAGCAGTTATCATGCATTGTGTGGTATTTGGTGTCACCCGACTTCTTATTTCATAAATCACTTCTTTATGCTTTTATATGATCTAGTTTAGCATCTGATCAGTGTGGTTTGGACTAGTGGAATTGCATGGTTAATCAGAACCTAAATTGCTCTGTTTGAATGTTGAAATCAGTAGCACACGACCAATAACAGTATGGTTTGAGTATAAACCCACTCAGTACAGATTTTAGAAATTTATCAGATGCACGATTTCAAAGAAATGATGATATGGAAAGTTAGATGAAAACCCTAGTTGCATGTTTTCTACTATGTTTAATGACAATGGTTTAATATTTATACGAATTGGCATGTTTCTCTGAGATATTATTAGAAATTCACAATTATTGTTAATAATTCGTGTTATGATACGTCAGTAACTCTTAATTGAGTTATGTGATTCACAAACCAGGATTAGGGTTAATGTGCATGTTTTTCGAGAAATTTTAGATAATTGACAAATGCTACTAATGAATTTTCATATGTGAAGTAATTACTCTTATCAATGCAATAAGATGTTCAATTGCATGAATTCAGTGTATATGTGCCAAATTGACATAAGTTTGGGTTATTTATGAATTTTCAATCTGCCATCATGCATGGCATATGGATTACTCAGTATTTACAATGTTTTTGAGTATACTGCTATGTCAGTTCTAGAATGATATCGTATTGTGATTTGAACAACAATTAAATAGACGAGGTACCATAGAGATACCAAAACCAAGAACAAGTAAGAGAGAGATGCATTGTAGTAAGAGCTTTTCTAGAATAATAAAATATTAGATTAAGGGCCCTGACACCATAGAATCCCTATGTGAGGTTTGCGCCTTAGGGATGAAACAACCTACCCTGGCGGTGCATCCAATACACGGGGGTTGGAATGCACCCACAGAGCATGTGGGGAGACGAAGCCCTTGAGGAAGTCTCCTAAGAGAAAATAGGTTACCCAACATGAACCGGACGTCCCGGTGGTAACCCAGAGGTACCCACAGAGCGTACCAAGTTGAGACCCATAGAGCATCTTAGACCCTCCACCTGTGTACTCATCTTAGAGGAGGAGTCCAGTTTATGGCACCATAGGATGTCGAGGCCAGAGAGGCAGAGTTCCTACAATAGACCAGGACAGCAGTCAGACTTAGCTATCCTGGGGTGTCGGCTAATTCTTGTACAGTGGGATTGTAGTTCTCTACGAGTCTTCATATGTAGAGTACATTGCATATGATCAGGGCATAAGATAAAATATGTTCATATAGGTTCATAGAGTTTTTATAAGTTTAAAAAGTTAAGAAGGATATGAGTTAGCTTCACAACAGTAGTTCTTTAAGTGAAATTTTAGTATTTTCTGTTAATTAATTGTATCTATAGCTTTGCATCAATTATTATCATAATGAGATGTTGACATCTTCTGTTGTTTAAATTATATTGCTTAGACCTGCTCAGTATAGTATTTCTTACATATTATTCCAAATAATAAACATAAATGAGTTATTTGTGATGGTTGGGTGAAATTCTATTCACTGAGCCAGTAGCTCACCAACCTACTGAAACATTTTTTTAGGTCAACGTTAACATGAGGAAGCTGAAGGATCATATCACCCAAGTACTTAGAAGGTAGTACGTAGTTAGTTAGAGGTCTCTTAGTCCTTTCCCCTTAGTCCTTGGGACATGTGTGTGATAGAGAGAGAGAATGAAATGTAATATGTAGTTTAGTTTTCAATTAACTGTTGCACATTATATTCCGCAAATAATATGTAATATGTTGTTTAAACTCTGAAGTGTCTTTCAAGATTTAGAAACAGCAAGTTTGCTTCTGCAGTTATTAAGGTTTCAGTTTATTCTAAGTTAAAAGATTTTCTCCTTTAAGCTAATTTTTAGTGATCAAGAAAAGAAAAGGTTAAGGGTGGTTTACTGAGGGTGACTCCCCGGTCTTTGAGGTCATTAGAGATGGCTCGGGGATCGAGGCATCACAATAGTTTTGGTATCAAAGCATAGGTACGAGTACATGGTTACTCTAAGACAAGGTCAGGGGACGACAAGAGACCAATAGGATTAGGACTTATGTGTCTTCCTTCTAACTGCAATTTTTCTAGCAGGAAGTGTTCTGTTATACTATTGCAGATGGCAGGAAGAGGACATGGTCATGAGAACCAAGTAGAGAGCTTAGGCTGATTCGTCAGGGACCGTTAAGATAGAAAGATAGAGTTATACGTGAGGTAGATAGGAAGTTATGTGTCTTTAGCTCTGGGAGGTCTGAGTATTTAGATACCCTGTCCAGGTATCTGAGTACTTAGATTGACCAATATCAAGCTACTATGTCTATTCTTCCCTGAATACCCTGACCAGGTATGCAGAGGAAGGATGGGCTAGAGAGAAACCCTAGAAATCTTAGGGTTAAGAAACTAGAAATTAATGTAGGATTAAGAGATTAAACATAGGATGTGATACAACTCTTTCTTTATATTGTTTATTTGATTGGAGATCACTAGAAATGCTCTTATATGTATGAATTTAAATTTTTAGTTTGTAGAATAAATATGATTCTTTTATATTGTTGTGTGTCATGAAGTGATTTATTTATTATTTATATTCTTTGTATCCAGTAGACTCTGGATAATTTAGACCCGCATTATAGTGAGAAGGTGCATACACTAAGATGTTGAAATATAAGAGAAAGGTTAGAACAGCTAAGAATTAGTTGGAACTGATATCGGAGACCCAATGTTGGGGCCTCATATGAGCAATCCTTAATTGGAAATAAAGGAACACGACATAAGGTTCAGATTAAGTTTAATGATTAGTATTATATGAACTCTAAATATGAGAATATGGAAAATATATGAGAAAAGTATGTAAGGGCTAAGATAGTAAGAATCAACCATGGAATGGATCATGTAATAGAGTAAAATACTTATATGTACTTCAAAGAAAAGGGAAAATAGAAGAAAAGAGTTAAGTATACCATAAGTACATAGAAATAATGAGCCTTCATAAGAACAACATGGTATACATGAACATACACATGAATAAGCAACATGATAGAAATAGTAGGATATGGTAAGAGGATTATGCAAATATAGGGTAGGGTTTGAAGCTTGAGGGGGTAATATAGATTTTAAAAGAAAGAGATTGTGACACTCAAGCAAGTGTTAATTAGTCAAGTATCCTTGTTGATAAATAATTAAACCTACATATGAGAAATGTTATAGGGGAATGTTTGAAGATAAGGATTCTAAGTTTCAAAATCATCTTCTCTTTCATATCTTTCTTAATGATAGCAATGTGGGATGGAGTGATAAGAAAATGAATCATATATGATGCATAATTGCCATGGTAGAGACGTCTAAGTGAATGAAATAAGGACACATAATATGATGATGAAACCCTAGCAAGATAAATTGAGAATGTAATTTATTTAAATGTTCAAGTAAGAGAAAGTAAATTCTAGTGATAAGATAAGGAAGACTTTAGTAAAACTTATGAGAGCCAAAGTTTGAATATCAAACTAAGGGAGCAAAGGCACGTCACAATAACACTATGTTACTGATAAAGACCACAAACCCTAGAATGTTTAGAGTTGTAGTAGTTTAAGGGTTGTCACTAGTGATTTGACCTTGAATACTAGCATCTCTATAAAACAAAATCATGAGATTTGCACTATGAAAGGTAAGCTAGTACTAATAAAATCCAGAGTTTAAAGGTAGCTAATTTGAAAGGTAGATAAACAATACGAAAATTATTCAGAACAAGGGGTAAGAAATAAATTTGAAATATAACAAGTGTGTTTTGAACAAAAGGAGAAGTATAATATAAGTGAAGTGTGTTATGAAATAAATTCTTACAGTAATAATAAGAATGAGGAATAATCTATTCTTACCTTGTGTGTTTCAATTTTAGGGATGTTTATGCTATATGATCAAAATGAGAAGGATAAGTAATAAGAAGTAAGTAGCATAGAATGAGGAGTATTACCCGACACATGATTTGGAGTTAGCTGCAGTAGTTCATGCTCTTAAGACATGGCGTCATTATCTTTATGGTGGGGTGTGCCAGGTGTTTATGGATCATAAGAGCTTGAAATAAATCTCCACCCAGAAGGATATGAATCTTAGACAATGGAGATGGTTCGAATTGATCAAGGATTATGATGTGATGATAGATTATCACCTTGGAAAGGCGAATGTAGTAGATGATGCCCTCAGCAGGAAGTCAAGTTCAACTGCTGATACATTCTCTATGGCATGTTTCAAGAGAGACCTGCTAGTAGAAATGCGGAAGTTGAACTTAGACTTAGGGGTGACAGAGCAGAGTGGTTTGATTGCTCAGATGCAAGTCAAGCCTACTTTTTATGATCAGATCAAAGAACTTCAGCAGAATGACAATGAGTTACAACAGATCATGCATGACATGACAGAGGGGGAAAAGACCAGAGTTCAGGTTTTTAGATGATGGCCTGCTATATCAGTAGGACAGGTTGTGTGTACCTAGAAACAATGATTTGAAAGACTAGATTCTTGAGGAAGCACATGCATCGATGTACGCTATGCATCCAGGCAATACTAAGATGTACAGGAATCTCAAGGAGTTGTATTGGTGGTCTGGTATGAAGAGGGATGTAGCTGAGTATGTGGCTAGGTACAGCGTGTGTCAGCAGGTTAAGGTTGAGCACTAGAAACCTACAGGTACCTTGCAATCTCTTCCTATGCCTGAGTGGAACTGGGGACATAACACAATGGATTTTGTGGTAGGGTTACCCAGGACACCTAGAGGTTGTGACTCGATATGGGTGATTGTGGATAGATTGACCAAGTCTACTTAATTTCTTCCTATTAAGTCAACCTTTTATGTCTCAAAGTTGGCTAAGATATATGTGGATGAGATAGTCAGGTTGCATGGTATTCTAGTTTCAATTATATCAGATAGAGATCCCAAGTTCACCTCCAGGTTTTGGAACCAGTTGCATCGTACTTTGGGCAAAAAGTTGAGGTTCAGTACAGCTTTTCACCCATAGACGGATGGTCAGTCTGAGAGGACCATTCAGACTCTTGAGGACATGCTGAGAGCATGTGTCTTGCATTTCAGTGGAAGTTGGGAAGAACACTTGAACCTTATAGAGTTTGCATACAATAATAGTCACCATTCCAGTCTTGGTATGGCCCTGTATGGTAGAAAGTGTAGATCACCCATATGTTGGAATGAGGTGGGTGATAAATAGATTCTTGGACCAGAGATAGTTGATTTGACTACCGAGAAGATTGTAGTGATCGGAGAACAGTTGAAAGTTGCACAGGACAGGAAGAAGAGTTACGCTGAGAAGAGACGTAGACCTCTTGAGTTTCAGGTTGGTGATGAAGTGTATCTAAAGGTTTCACCATGGAAAAGAGTGTTGAGGTTTGGTAAGAGAGGCAAACTGACTCCTAGGTTTATGGGCCCATATCCTATCATTGAGAGGATTAGACATGTAGCCTATATGTTGGAATTGCCATCCGAATTAGCTAATTTACATAATGTGTTTCATGTATCGATGTTGAAGAAATGTTATCCTGGTATAGAGAAGATAATGGACTCAGAACCTGCACAACTCAGACCAGATGTGTCATATGTTGAAGGACCTATTCAGATAGTTGATCGGAGGATCAAGAAGCTCAAGAATCGTGAGATACCATTAGTGAAAGTTCTTTGGAAGAATCACCACGTAGAAGAAGCTATGTGGGAGCTTGAGTCAGAGATGTGTAATAAGTTTCCTTTTTTCTTTTAGGAATTTTGGGATGAAATTCTTATAAGGGAGGGAGATTTTTATGACCCACACCAAAGTTAATTAGTAAGTATCATGATAACAACATCATTAAGTTAATTGAGTTAAGTGTTCATAGTTGTAATTAGTGCTTTGATCATGTGTTACTAGTTAATTAGGATGATTTCTTGCGTTGAGGGTGTAGAGGACCTCGTGCTTGAAACGTTGCATAAAGAATCACTTGATTTGGACATTCGAGTCAATAGTTATGCCATTTTCTAATTCTTAGGACTTGGTTGCAAATTTCCCATAACTAATAGCCATCTTACCCTTATCTTCTTATTTTCCAAATTATTTCACCCGATAAAATAGGATCACCGCTTTAAGCGGCGCTCAAGCAACCAGCAAGCCCGATTGACCTGTAACAGAGGAAAACGGGCGGCCGATTTTGGTCCCCTTGGCTTCGAATCTAGCAACGCCATTACCCTTTCCCCCTTCCTTTCTTCTTCTTCTTCCATTTCCCTTCCTTTTCTTTTCCCTAGCTCATGGCCCACCTGCAGATGCGGTGCTACATTGCAGTGCGACCCGCAACAGCCGCCGACCAACAGAGGGAGCGAGGGTGCGACGTCATAGGTTGATCCAGCATGCGCCCTACTTCCTCACCTTCTTTCTATTTGTTTACCCCTCCTCCTTCACACCCTAGAGACACCTAGATGCGCCCCCACCTGCCCCAACCTGCAGGAGTAGCCATGGCCGACCAACACAGCTGCAGCACATTCAACAACCACTTAAGAGGGAGGGGTGGGGCGTTTCTTGGCCCCATAGCTTTGTCCATCGACCAGCTGCATGTTGATGCTCTCCTTCCTCACTTCAACCACCATGATGATGCCCAAGCAGATAGGGGTGGCACCCCCAGCAGCCCCGAGCAGTAGGAGCTGCAGATGTGGCCCATAGCCACTTTGAGCATGAGGCAGCATCAAGCAATGCCTTGAGTACGTCTTTGAGGTTCAAGTACGAACTCGGAACTCCAGCAGTGAACGACGCCCAAACCAAGCAGTGTTGTGTGTGCCACATTCAATCCAGACTGAACCGAGGTTGAAGATGACCTGTTGATGCCCAGGAATTGGACTCTAGACGTGTTTCAAGTTGTATTTGGACATCCTGAACCAAGGTGAGTAGAATTTCAATCACCATTTAACTATGGAAATTGGAAATTTTTGGTTAATTGCACGTTTTTTTGTTGATAACAGCAGTTATCATGCATTGTGTGGTATTTTGCGTCGCCCGACTTTTTATTTCATAAATCAATTCTTTACGCTTTTATATGATCTAGTTTAGCATCTGATCAGTGTGGTTTGGACCAGTGGAATTGCATGGTTAATCGGAACCTAAATTTCTCAGTTTGAATGTGGAAATCAGTAGCACACGACCAATAACAGAATGGTTTGAGTATAAACCCAGGTAGTACAGATTTTAGAAATTTATCAAATGCACAATTTCAAAGAAATGATGATGATATGGAAAGTTAGATGAAAACCCTAGTTGCATGTTTTCTACTATGTTTAATGAGAGTGGCTTAATATTTATACAAATTGGCACATTTCTCTGAGATATTATTAGAAATTCTCGATTATTTTTAATAATTTGTGTTATGATACGTAAGTAACTCTTAATTGAGGTATGTGATGCACAAACCAAGATTAGGGTTAATGTGCACTTTTTTTAGAAATTTCAGATAATTGACAAATGCTACTAATGAATTTTCATATGTGAAGTAATTACTCTTATCAATGCAATAAGATGTTCAATTGCATGAATTCAGTGTATATGTGCCAAATTGACATAAGTTTGGGTTATTTATGAATTTTCAATCTGCCAGCATGCATGGTATATGGATTACTCAGTATTTACAATGTTTTTGAGTATACTACTCTGTCAGTTCTAGAATGATTTCGTATTGTGATTTGAACCGCAATTAAATAGATGAGGTACCATAGAGATACTAAAACCAAGAACAAGTAAGAGAGAGATGCATTGTAGTAAGAGCTTTTCTAGAATAATAAAATATTAGATTAAGGGCCCTGACACCGTAGAATCCCTATGTGAGGTCTGTGCCTTAGGGATGAAACGACCTACCCTGGCGGTGCGTCTAGTATACGGGGGTAGGAACGCACCCACAGAGTGTGCGGGGAGACGAAGCCCTTGAGGAAGTCTCCTAAGAGAAAATAGGTTACCCAACATGAACCGGATGTCCCGGTGGTAACCCAGAGGTACCCACAGAGCGTACCAAGTTGAGGCCCATAGAGTGTCTCAGACCCTCCACCTGTGTACTCATCTTAGAGGAGGATTCCAGTTTACGACACCATAGGATGTCGAGGCCAGAGAGCCAGAGTTCCTACAGCAGACCAGGACAGCAGTCAGACTTAGCTATCCCGGGGTGTCAGCTAAGTCTTGTACGGTGGGATCGTAGTTCGCTACGAATCTTCATATGTAGAGTACACTGCATATGATCAGGGCATAAGATAAAATATGTTCATATAGGTTCACAGAGTTTTTATAAGTTTAAAAAGTTAAGAAAGATATGAGGTAGCTTCACAGTAGTAGTTCTTTAAGTGAAATTTAGTATTTTCTGTTAATTAATTATATCTATAGCTTTGCATCAATTATTATCATAATGAGATGTTGACATCTTCTATTGTTTAAATTATATTTCTTAGACCTGCTCAGTGTAGTATTTCTTGCATATTATTCCAAATAATAAACATAAATGAATTATCTGTGATAGTTGGGTGAAATTCTATTCACTGAGCCAGTAGCTCACCAACCTACTGAAACATTTTTTAGGTCAACGTCAGCACGAGGAAGCTGAAGGATCGTATCACCCAAGTACTTAGAAGGTAGTATGTAGTTAGTTAGAGGTCTCTTAGTCCTTTCCCCTCGGTCCTTGGGACATGTGTGTGGTAGAGAGAGAGAATGAAATGTAATATGTAGTTTAGTTTTCAATTAACTGTTGCATATTATATTCCGCAAATAATATGTAATATGTTGTTTAAACTCTGAAGTATCTTTCAAGATTTAGAAATAGCAAGTTTGATTCCGCAGTTATTAAGGTTTCAGTTTATTCTAAGTTAAAAGATTTTCTCCTTTAAGCTAATTTTTAGTGATCAAGAAAAGAAAAAGTTAAGGGTGGTTTACCAAGGGTGACTCCCCGGTCTTCGGGGTCATTAGAGATGGCTCGAGGATCGGAGCGTCACAAACCCAGACTGTGAGAAGGACCCTAAAGGATAATAGTGTAGGCACAATTAATATTCAACAAGTGCCCATATGCATCTCCACCATGTTCTAGTTGTCGAGGTAAGTCAAGTTCTATCTGTCCTTTCCATGTTCATATGTAGTAGAGCCTCACCCCCTATCTTCGACTATCTCAGGCCAACCCCAAAACCCCATTAGGTTTGTTAGGACCCCACAAAGACATCGACACCCTCAACCAGCCTCCCAACACCCAGGACCAAGGAATCAACCCTTGATTGACCCTGCTCCATGGTGGGATCTAACCTCTACAATGAGGAAGATGATCTGGGGGGCTAATTACCTAAAGTGTCCTTCAGGCACATTTAAGGGGAAAGGGCCCTCATTCTTTTCACCCATATCTAGAATGGCCAAGTTCCTAAACAAAAATAGGGCATAATGCTGACCTATCAGTAGATAATTGGCCTATGAATGTGTAACGATCTATTTTTAGATTAACCATCTAATTATGGTTTGCTTGGATGCTTGTATGCCTAGATAGATTGATAATTGTTTAAGCTTCATTAATGACTATAGTCTAACTTTTGATTTTTTAAACATAATGATAAACTCTAATCATGATTTTATTTTAAATAATTAGGTTTTGATAAGTGTAAACCCTAGTCACAAAAATTAGGGTTTTGGTAGCATATGAATACAAAATTTGATAAGTACAGTGGTGCACTAGATGATTTTTATTATTTTATATATAATTATGGTTTAGTTTAAATTTTCTTGTACTTCTGATAACTCCATTATTGGCTTGTTATAAAAATATCAAAATTTTTGAGTAATTTTTAGACATGTTTGTCAGCCAAGTTATCCCAGGACAAATTCAGCCAACCATGCTTTTAGACTAAAATATAGCAGTCAGGTATTTGAATTTTAGTTTTTTATTGAAATATACGTTGACTTAAATTTTAACTATAGTTGTAAAACTTAATTTTAAACATCCTATATAAGTTTTTAATTTTTGAATGATGTTTGAATTCTAAATAGTGTGGTGCCGGGCGAGTTTCTTATTAGTAACAACTCGACTAACCATCTTGCATATTGTAATATAGCAGTGTGGATTTTCATTTATTTATTGGTAACTCTGAAGGATCTGAAATTTTATTGGGGATATGAAATTTGGTTTCACAAAACGTGATAAAGTTTTACAATTTTTGGAGGATCTTTGACATGTTAAGTAAATGATTTGCAATTACATTTTTATGGTAGAAAATTCAGCTGAAATAAAAGAAAGTGTGAAGTTGGGTCAATTCATTGTTGACCCAAGAACCTTAAATGAACTATGTGAGTAACATGGCACCAAATGATCTATCATATTTCATCATTCATGTTAAAGAAACAAAATTCTAGACAGAAAATAGTTAGGGTTTTGAGATGAGAAAGTTGTGGAGATGTTGACCTAGGGTTTCACCATCGGAGATATGATGAAATCAAATAAGTTTAGCTTCTTTGCATAGTCTTTCATGGTGAATCTTCTCTAACATGTAACTATCCTGTCCCTCTTATTTGATTCGAAATTGTATCAAATCACACCCTTTCTCATTCTTTCTCTCCTATTATCTTTTTCTAGGGTTTTCGAATTCAGAGGAGGAAGAAATGGATTCAGTTGTTGGAGTTTGATTGGATTTATAGAAATTTAGAGTTTTTTGTATGTTTTTAAGGTTCTTGTCACCTTAGGAGAGTGTTTATTTCCCTCTTAATCTCAGTATTCATGTTGAAAGCCTAATTTTGTTCAGCTAAAATAATCAAAAACCTTGCTTGTATTTGTATGTGATTGGGTATTGATTTGGAAAGATATTAGGGAATCAAATTCTACTAATTTTAATTATTTGTCATTGAATTTAACTTGCTTAGTTCCTGATATCTTGACTGACGTTCCATGGAAAAATTTAATGGATAGAGGGCTATGTTGTTTAATGTGAATATTGCGTAAAAATCAGCCCAATGTCTGATATGCTTGGAAATTGAATTGACCTTTATATAATCAAACTTTAAATGTATTAGAATGAATTATAAACGTGTATTGTTGAATATTATTGAAGTTCAATATGATATGTATAAATAACTATCAATATGAGGTGTAGGTATTCCATGTTTGGGGTTTGTGTTGAGGGATCAATCCAATGAGTTAATTAATCAATGTATACTTATGATTGATGAATGAAAGATGTAGAAATGGAAACTAGGGTCTCCATGTGTGTGAATAGCACTATGAAAACTCTTGTACACCATGATGGGATCGTTGAGTGATATGATTCATATGATATGTTGAACTAAGAATGAATTCTTGAAAACCCTAGAAGTTTAACATTAAGACGTGAGAGCGATAAAGCTAGATCTTGTATATAATGTTGTAAATGTCATTAAATGTTGAATTGTAGGTATTAATACTTCAATTGAAGATGACGAGTCTTACTAATATGATTGAATCCTAATGCATCTATATTAGTATGACTTATGAAATGATGAGTAAACCCTCACATGAACGTGGATCCTTTTATACAAGCTACATATAATGAATTGGGAAGAATGATTAGAGATTATGATGTAAGAAGATGTAACATAATTCGTTCTTTTAATATAAGATGAGTAGTAGCATACAAGGCATATTGATATTTGATAATTATAACAATGACTTTGGTAGTCAATGACATGGTACACCCAATTAATTTCAAGAAGGGAGATGAATAAGAATAGCAAAATGGTGATGAAAAGTTAAAAATGAAATTAATAAAATGTGTATGATCGAGTCTATAGTCTATATATCTTGATTACCTGCATATTGACCTAAATTATATAAAATATATTATAAATAAAAGCATTTCAATGAGAGAGAGACTTTATAAATTAGGTAAATTTAGAATGCTTTATTCCTAGAGCAGTGATGATGAAATGAAAGAAGTTATAACTAATGAATATGAAATGAAGGGAAAATGATAAAAATTAGTATAAAGATCTAAGAACATAACCCTAACCCTAACCCTAAAACGATGAGCTATGTTATGCTAATGAACGATGGTCTCAAATAAGGGATTAAGATATATTTATTATTATTATTATTATTATTATTATTATTATATATATATATATATGAATATAGTTAAATTCAGTTTCAATATAGGGCTCAAGGTAATGAATTGTTTTATTAGAATGTGCTTTTGGATTGTAATTGTATGTTATGATACATGTCTTTTGAGGATGGCCTTTTCTAATTGATTTCAAATGAGACCACTTATGTGTTGGACAGTATCCCTAATTGAAGATCGATAAATAGTAAGAGGGAAGTATTAAATGTGTTATTCATGTTTATACTTGGGATTCATTCATATCTATAGAAATTGAATAAAATAAGTATTTGTTGCATGTAAGCCTATTCTGAGCATGATGAATGACATGAGGTGTCTATATGCTTACATTATTATTAGTTTTAATATCTTTGTTAATCCTTGATGAGAATCATGATATGAAATGAATGGATAAGAAATATGTTGAGATAGAATTTACATTCTTTATTTACTTTTAAGAAACCTTGATGAGGGTAAATGCTAGACAATGATATTATGTTTCAGGCTGAAATCCCACTAATTATGATAAAACTCTGATGAGGGAAAATGCTAGGCAATGAGATTAGGCCTTGGGTTGAAAGCCCACTAATGATGATAAAACCTTGATGAGGGTAAATGTTAGACAATGGGATTATGTCTTGGGATGAATGCCTGCTGATGATGACTGCTACGAGATGATGTGGAAATGTAAAGAATTATATGTGTTGCAAATTACATATTGTTGTGCTTCTTGTTTTGGTCATTATTTTTTATTGGTAAGCCTATTATGTTTCATTTCATTCTAGTTACATGAGAATACAAACATATGATGCATGGTGTTTTAAATTCTTTTAAGATAAGTAAATGGCATTAATAACAAGTGAAATGATGACACGTCTAGTTAGGTGCCCTAGACACTGAGGGATTTCTTTGAAGGTCCACACTAGGGAAACAAAATGGATCTCCTTGTAGTATTTGATGAATTATGAGAAGGATTTTTAGAGTTTGGATTGAGACCTTAAAGGTTAGTTCACCAGTATTTAAGAGTGAGTCGTCTGGAGTGGCTCTAGCCCTAAATCCTTATTGTGAAAGTCTATGTCCATGACAAATAGACTCTGATCGAATTAAATATGTGAAATATGAAAATATGACAAATGTCGTGATATGTGATATATTATTTTTTTGTTTCCTATATCGTGTACCTGAGATAAGGACGTGAGCCTCTTTAGGCACCCTAAGGTAGCCATGGTCTATTGTTGATATCTTAGGGTGGCCGAAAAAACCCTAAGATAGTGATAGTGAGTTGTTGACATGATAATTAGGCGTGATGACTTATACTTTGTGAGGTACAAGCCAGCAATTTCATGGCAAATAAATAAAAGATGGCAAGCCGTGTAGAATATGATTTGAATGTTTGTTACATTCCTTGTACTGCTATCTCATACTTTTTCATTGTTGATTATGTTTTTGTTGAGGAAAATAATCATTCTATTATAAAGATTATCCACTTCATATTCTAATTTGTCTTGTTGACAAGTAGTAAATGTTGGGATTTTTAGATCCACTCTCATTATTATTTGGATTGCTTACCGTTTGATAGTATTGTTTGGTAGACATGTCTTGTGTGTACTTCAGCTTCAGGGTTGTAGGGTGTGTTCCTGGTCTGGCTAGTGTAGTGTCATAAATATGATGGCATTGATATGTATTGTTTCCAAATGTTTAGAACTTCACTTGCTACTCATACTATAGTACTGTCGTTTATGAATCAAGTAACATCTACTGATTTGTTCATAGACATACTGTATAAGATGTTTTAAAGTTGGACTCATTTCTAAGTAATTACCTTTTTTATTTATTAGAACATTATTATAAATGGAATTTGATTGCATGCTAGAACTTTGTGCGATACTCCTCAATATCTAAAAGTTTCTTTTAAGTTCATTATACTTAATCTGATCTTGATTTATGTACTCAGTTTTAGTGGAAGGTATCCACTCAGTGGGGCTTTATATGAGTCTCATGAGGTTGTTTCCAATGTTTTTAGGTATAATGCTATCCAATAGAGAGGTCATGACAAAGAAGATGTAAATAGAAGGATAATCTATATAGAATAGAATGTCCATGTATACTCTCTTTCTCGAGATGGATAGTATAAAGAGTTTGTTCTTTGATGTACATGTACTTGAAGTGAACTGAATTGCATATGAATAACAAGATTTTGATTCTAGTTATAATGGAGTTGACTAAGTTTGTGTGATAGTGTGACATTGTTAATGATTTTTATGAGAATGGAAAAAGAAAAAAAAATTATGTGTTTTTTTCATATATTGTGATAATCATGTTGTTAGGAATTAGTCATTTTACTTCATAATCTCGGTTTAGGTTTTGGGTTTTCCTCCAATGGATGGAACTAATGTTCATCAAAAGAGAGGTCCCAACAACGTGGTATCAGAATGAGGTTAGATGATTAGGCATGGACTATAGGAACTAGGGCTAAATGGTAATGTGGATGTTGAACATAACCCAAATGATATGCATACTAAATGAACTCAATATCTAGATATTCTAGTCAAGTAGTTGGGTATCGAGATGAGCTAGTATGGAGCTTCTGATTGTACTTCTTCTGACTTCCTTGACCAAGCATTCAAATGAAGAAATTTTGGGAGTATAAGAATATGTATTATTGTAATAAAAGGATAAAATGGTGAAAGAGAAAAGGTTATATAATTCAATATGATGCCTAATACAAGCATGAAATTCCATATGAGAAAGATGCAAGTTTAATGGATTATGAAGATAAGCCAAAACAAATTTAAACATGAGTATGAATCTAAAATTATAAGAAAAAATTGATAATTGAGGATGAAGCCCATTAAATGATCTTCTTCATAAAGAAAACTGATGAATGTAGATAATAATGCAGAATGAATTATAATCTTAATTCATAAGATATATTATGAAAATTGCAAAGAATATGACGGGTCATGTGAATCACATCTCGATAAATGATGTATTACTAAGATTTGTGAAATAGGTGTTTGTAGTACGCAAAAGAGAGATATTATGATGAAAAGGGATGAAATATTCATCTAATTCCAAAAAAAAAATTGTGGCATGCGAGAAAAAGATAAAATGGGTATCCTTATAACTTGATGCTTGAGAGATGAATGATTAGATTTTATGATACTATTCCACATCTTTTCCTGGATTTTGATACCAAATCCCAAAAGGAGGGGAGAATTTAAAATGACCTATTTTTAGATTAATCATCTAATTAGGATTTGTTGGGATGATTGTATGCAAAACTAGATTGATCATTGTTTAAGATTCATTAATGACTATAGTCTAACTTGTGATTATCTAAACCTAATGGGAAACTCTGATCATGCTTTTATTTTTAATAATTAGGGTTTGATCAGTGTAAGCCTTTGTCACCAAAATTAGGGTTTTGGTATCATATGAATACATAATTTGAAGTATAGTGGTGTGCTAAATGATTCATTATTATTTGATATACAACTCTAATTTAGTTGAAATTTGATATAGTTTTGAAAACCACATTATTAGTATTTTTGCAAAATATCAGATTTTTTTAGTAATTTGTTGACCTATATTTTGGATGAGTTACCCTAAGACAAACTCAGTCGACCATACTTTCAGAGTGAAATATAAAAGTCTGGTATTTCATTTTTATATTTTTATTGAAACATTCAATTGATATAAAATTTTAACTTTAGTTGGAAAACTAAATTTTAGACATGATATTAAATTTACATAATTTTTGGATGATATTTGAATTCTACAGTGTGGTATCGGCTGAGTTTCTTATTAGTAATAACTTGACCGACCATGGTCCAGACTGCAATATAGCAGTGTAGTATTTGATTTTTATTTATATATTTGTAACTTTAAATGATTTGAAATTTTTACTAGAGATCTGAAATTTAGTATCACACAAAATGGTAACATTTTACAATTTTGAAGGATCTTTGACCTATTAAGTAAATGATTTGTAGCAACATTTTGATGGAAAAAAAATCAGCTGAAATAAAAGGAAGTATAAAGTTGGGTAAATTTGCAATTGTCCCAAGCACCTTAAATGAACTATATGAGTAACCTAGAACCCAAGGATGTATCATATTTCATCATTCTTGTTAGATAAACCAAATTCTAAAGAAAGAGAAGAGAGTTAGGGTTTTGAGAGGAGAAAGTGGTGAAGGTGTTGACCTAGGGTTTCACCATCTGAGAAATGATAAAATTAAGTAAGTTTCACTTCTTTGCATAGTCTTTCATGGTGAATCTTCTCTAAGATGTCAAGATTCGGTCCCTCCTCTAATTTTATTCGAAATGATATCAAATCACCTTAGGTGAGTGTATCTCCCTCTTAAGCTCCGGATTCATGTTGAAAGCCTAACTCTATCTGGCTAAAATAATTAGAACCCTTGCTTATATATGTATGTGATTGGGTATTGATTTGGAAAGGTATTAGGGAATAAAATTCTACTGATTTTGATTATTTATCATTCATTTGAGCTTGCTTAGTTCCTGATATATTGATTGACGTTCCAGGGAAAATTCTATGGATAGAGGGCTATGCTAGAACATTGTGTAAGAATTAGCCCAATGGTTGAAATGCTTGAAAATCAAATTGTCATGTATAGAATCATGCTGGAATTGTATTAGAATGAATTATACAAGTGTATTTTTGAATTTTACTGAAGTTGAACATGATATATATACATAAGAATCAGTCTAAGGTGGTGATATTACCCATTTTTGGTTTGCGTTGAGGGTTGAATCAAATGAGTCAATTAATCAATGTATATTTCTGATTGATGAATGAAATGTGTGGAAATGGAAACTATAGTTTCCATGTGTGTGAATAGACATAATGAACACCCATGTACACCATGATGGGATTACTGAATAATATGATACTTATGATATGTTGAACTAACAATGAATTCTTGAAAACCCTAGAAGTTTAACATTATGACGACTAAGAGTGATAAAGCTAGATCTTGTATGTAATGTTTTAAATGTGATGAAATGTTGAATTGTAGGTATTAATATCTAATTAAAGATGATGAGTCGTACTAATATAATATAAGCCTAATGCATATGTTTTAGTATGACTTATGAAATGATGAGTAAACAATCACATGAATGTGGGTCCTTTTATACAAGCTACATAATAATAAATTGGGAAGAAAGATTAGATATTATGATGTAAGAAGATGTAACCTAATCCATTATTTTAACCTAAAGTGAGTAGTATCATAAGAGACATAGTGTAACATACCAAAATCTAGGTACCCTCTCCTTAGTTCCATTTTTAACTAGGATTACATAAATAAATTTCATCCCAAGTTCAATTTATTAAGAGTTAGTGGGGACAAAAAAACTATAATGTTCCCATATATCACCTTTTATATAATATCAAAGGTAAATAATTAATTAAGTCTTAAATTCGTTAATAATTATAAAAATTTGCAAATTAATAAGTTTTGACCCTAATTTGGCAATCTAAATTCATCTAAAGACAAACTGATGAAATGAACTTGATGGATTTAAAATAATGTACTAAAACTAATTAAGAAATGCATTAGAGGCTCAATTCACTACTTAACTTACAAATAAAGAAATTTAGTACCACTTTAAAGGTAAAATTGATGTCGAAATTGAGTTAATCACACTGAATTATCCTAAATGATGATTTTCATGACCAACGACCATCATTCACTTCCTCAACTAGTGCAGGAAGAAAGGGATTAATTTTTTTTTAAGCAATCCGAACATCTTCATTACTAAAAAGCCATACAACATCTACACATGGGAAAAGAGATATTGGAAGTACATACAACCACCAAGAATAGGACTATCAGATCACCAAAACTCATATTGGAAAGATAATAAAACGCTTCTGCATTGATCTCTTTTCCACAAGGCTGACATAAGCAGCTTTTCATAAGAGATTCCTTCAACCTGAGTATAGATCGGTGGTGATAAACCTGCATATGAAACATATGCAGACCAGTATTTTCCACCACAAGCAGAGCCATAGACCCAGTAGTGAATCCGAACAGAACAAAAATGAGACCAGCAAGAGCAAAGACTCGTAGCTCCCAAACAGAGAGAGCAACAATGCCGACAAGCAGCGACAACAACACTGACGAGCGGCGAGAAACGGGCAGAAGAACCTGCCGCAAAGCAAAATAAAAAAGAACGACAAGGAAAACCTGAGAAACAGTAAAAGAGAGGGGACAGAAGACCCGAACCATCCCGATCATCTCCCAATGGGGCTCCCAGTGAGTACCGAACTCACAGAGGAACAACAAAGCCACTTCAGTCGCCCACTGCCACGAAAAGTCCGCACCCAGCCAGGATCCAGCGCGTAGGCTCCCCGTACCCGAAGGAGACCGCCAAGAAACCTGGCGGAGGTTGAAGCCCGCGCCAGAGGAGGACAACCCAGATGGGTCGCGGGAAACCACAGAGGCTAGATAGATCTGAGATGGAGGCGGGAGGAGATCACCTGGGGGGAGACGGGCTGGGCGTGCCGGCCGTTGCCCTCCCCCCCAGGCGGAGAAGACGAGCCCTAGGTCGATCGCCCGATCGCCAGAGCAGAGACTCACGTGGAGCGAGGGTTTAAGAAAGGGATTAATTAATCTATTTTTAATTAACCCATTCATTTAACATCGTCTATTATATATGATATGTTTATTTCCCCTATAATGCCTCCATCCTTGTGTTTTATGTGCATGTGCTCCCCCTAGCTTGCAGAACACACACTGACTAACTGGGAGTCGAAGGTTGTTTCCCCTCCACTCTCCCTCTTATCACCCCCTCTTTTTCGCTCCTCTATTCCATTTGCCTCGTCTTTCCCATATGCAAATTGTAGATGCCATCCCTTCTCTTCTATCTTGCGCTCAGCAGTTGACAGAGAAGAACCACTACCGTCAAGTTACAATGGTCAGTGTGGCTCTCACGGTGGCACAATGGTTAGATAGCCTCCTTTCTTCACCTCCTCTCCTACTACTACCATGAGTATCGCCTCCAGCCACCCGTAGCCCACCTCCTTTCTTCTTTGTCTTCTTCTAACTCTTGACTTCATGTGTATTTCCAACATGGCTGCAACTAGCCACCCTCACACTTGACCTTGCAACCACATGACAACTACTATGCTACAATCACCATCCTGTTGTAAATTTTTGTTTATGTAATTACATGAAACAGTGAGCAGATGCAAAGTAATTTACATATTCAGTCCAGATCCAGATAAGAGACAGAAGAAACAACCAGCGTACGAGAATAAAAAAACAAAAGTTAGAAAATGTTGACCAGGTTGTTTGGTGAAAAAGAAACATGTAACTTAAAGAAATCACCGGTCCACAATCCTTCTATATAGGCGTAGTTCTTCTGGTCAACCCAATCACAAACTTGTTGTAGGTTCACATCTTGTGCGTGCTCGATGACAATTAGCACACACCACCGGCGCATCTCAATGTTCACAAGTACCACCACCTAAACAGACCACATTTAGGAGAAGAAGGAAAAGACACTTCTTGTAGGAGAGGATAATCTCCAGAAGCAGTAGGGAGTGACATCAGCTAAGGATGTCTTTCTAGGGTTCGCAAAATGCATGCACAAACTGTTGACGGCTATGAAAGAGTGGTAAGAAGTATGTGCCTTTAACACTAATGACCAGACATGTTTATAGCATGACACGATCCCTAATCCCATTCCCAGTAATATACTATCATATGATCGCTCTTATACACTTTGTGAAAAGAACTGTGAGGTAAACACTTTCCAATTAGGATTAATAAATTTGTTTAGTAAAGAAATAATTAATTAACTTAATAATTAATTACATAGTTGTGTCATAGTGTAAAAATAAGATGGAAGGCGGAAGACATTCCCACAATCCTGAGATCGTGCCCTACCAAGCGAGACAAGGTGAGGTGTGGCATGGCGCATGCATGTGCATGCATGTTGTAGTCACCATAGCCACAAAGGAGGTGAGAATACTCTCCCCTAGGACCCTTTGGACAATAGTGTCACATGTGATCCAACATATAAGGACCATAAAAGTTTTAAGAGTGAGCAATGTGGGATAAAACTCTTCCTCATTTGCACTAGACACAAAGCTATATTTCCTCCATGTACTAGTTGTACTACATTGGGCTTAACCCATGCTAGATAAATGGCCAGATGCCATATCTATATCCAACAATCCCCAACACAGTCCAATGTGCAGTGTGCTCTACCTTTCAATCCTCCATACTATGCTTTTAGCATATACCTTTCAGTTTGAATCTACCTGAGTTATCCAACTTAGACCCCCACATGAACTAGGTGAACAGAAGATTTGAACCTGAACTTTGGGTGCAAGAGTATCAGTTTGTAACAACACAATAAATATATGGTAGAAAAGAAAACAAATCATTAAGTCCATGCATACAAAATATATGTCACGATTGGTATCAGAGAAAAACCAAATTCTCTAGTTGTGGCCTACACAACATCAATCATTTAGTTGGAGTCTCCAAGAATGTATAGCTAATATCATATCCTAAGACTTGACATTAATCAGAGATTAATCTCTTACTAACTTGCAGTCATGACACTAACAGATTTCCCAGGAGTAGACACACATATTCAAGAAGCATCAAATAAAAAAATATAGTGTCATCTGGTTCACCTGACAACTTGTTATTACCACATTGAACCCAATTTGTGGGATCTACACTCTTTTGGGTTGGGTTGCTACTACCTACGAATCTAAAGGGGTTTTAGTCCCATCCACAACCTCAATTTTTCCACTAAGGCTAGGGTAAGACCTTTAGTGAAAGGATTAGTTGTATTATATTTGGTACTGAAGTAGTCCACGGCCACGACCTCATTAATTGAAATTGAAGGAAGAAACTTTTACCATAGGTAAATTGGACATAGTCCATGTAGACATTCAACTTCCAATCTAGTTTCATCTAAAGCACACAACTCTACCTCAAAAGTAGACCTAGAAAATATGGTCTGTTTCTTAGACCTCCAGGCAACAACACCTCCTCCCAACATGAATACATATCCTAAGACACCATTAGTCCCAGAGTTCATGGCAATCCATCTTGCATCACTATATCCTTTGACTATAGAAGGATATTTGCCATAATGCAACCCAAGGGAACAAGTTTCCTTGATATACTACAAAACTCAGTCAAGAGCTTCCCAATCGGTCTTGTCGGGACAACTGGTGTATCTACTTAACTTGCTTACGAAAAACACAATGTTTGGATGTGTGTTAGTTCATAAGATACATCAAACTTTTGATAATCTGAAACTATCATAATTGAGATACTAGGACCATAGTCTCATTCTTGAATAAGGCCTTGGATGAATCATATGAAGTCTTAACAGGTTTATGTGATGTGTACTCAAACCTCTCTAGTATCTTCTCAACATAGTGAGATTGAGGGAGAGTTATACCATCAGTAGATTGTATGATTTTAAGGCCTAAAATCACATTAGTGACACCTATATCTTTCATATCAAACTTGCTACATAAGAATGACTTTGTCTCATTTACTACTTTCATATTGGAACCAAAAAGTAGAATATCATCAACATATAAGCATAGAAAAATGAATTCATCATTGACATTTTTGCAGTAGAGACACTTATCAAATTCATTAGAAATAAAGCCAAATGATGATGTAGTGGAATCAAACTTCTCATTCCATTGCTTATGGGCTTGTTTCAAGCCATATAATGACTTAACAAGTTTACAGACTTTGGACTCATTCCCATGACCCACAAATACCTCAAGTTATTTCACATGTATCTCATCCAGCAGATCATCATGTAAGAACGTGGTCTTCACATCCATATGATGGATGCATGGATTATAATTGGAAACCAATGCTATAATCACTCAGATTGTGGTCATACGAGAAACATAAAAATAGGTATCAAAATAATCTATTCCTTCCCTCTGTGTGTAACCCTTAGCAACTAACATAGCCTTATACTTATTGGTTGTCCCGTCAGCATTAAGTTTCTTCTTAAAGATCCATTTTCACTTAATTGCAGAACAACTAGGAGGCAAATTCACCAATTCCCAAGTTCCATTCGAGAGAATTGATTATATTTCATCATTAACAACTTCTTTCCAAAACTTAGCTTCTGGAGATTCCATAACTTGTTTAAAAGATACATGATCATCCTCAACATTGTAAGTGAGAAACTCACTTCCAAAGTCTTTGGATGTCGTAGAACATTTACTTCTCCTAGGTTCAACCATTTCTTCATAATCATCAAATTCAGAAATAGTATGTTCTGACTAGCCCCCTACATTTGTCATCATTTCCACATGTTAGGTAATGGAACCTATAGTAAATGAATCCTATTGAGATACTTCATTAGGCATACTAGTTTCATGGGAAACACATCCTAAAAAATGTAACATCATGTAATTCCATAATTGTATTGACCTCAATGCCTGAGATGTCAGATTTTAAAATCAAGAATCTATAGGCATAACTTGTCTCTACATAACCCAAGAAGAGGCATCAACCATTTTTTGTCCCAATTTCTTCCTTTTATGGTCAGAGACAAGTACCTTAGCAAGGCACCCCAACAATCAAAGATATTTGAAACTCAATTTTCTCCCTCTCCATTGCTCAAACAGACTATTTTCTTTATGATTATGTGAAACTCTATTCAAAATACGGAAAGTCATATTCAAAGCTCCCCCCACATAAAGTTGGATAAACATGAGGTTTGGAGTAAGGTATTTACCATATCTATAAGAGTTTAGTTTTTGCGTTCAACTATCCCATTAGACTATGGTGTATAGGGAGAAGTAACCTCATGAACTATACCATCGAATTGATGAAATTGCAAAAACAAGTTCAAGGGGTATTCTCCTCCCCTGTCTTACCTTAATCGCTTAAGTGTTTTACTAGTTTGAGTTTCAGCTTCTTTTTTATAAATTTTGAATTTACAATGCCTCATATTCACTTTTAAGTAAATAGACATAACATTATCTACTATCATCATCAATAAAGGTTATAAAATAATGCTTTTGATCCCTAGTATCAATCCCATTAATTCACAGATTTAGTGTACAAAATCCAATATTTCCAAATTTCATATTCACATAATGAAAAGATTTCCTAGGTAATTTAGCTTGCAGACAAATTTCACATCTACTAACATTTATTTCAGACTTTAAATCAAGATTCATCATTCTTTTCATTGAGCCAAAATATACATGTCCCAAATGAGAATGCCAGACAACAGACGATACAAGATTGAAGCAAACAAAACTAATAATTCAAATTTAAAGCTTGATTGAAATGAGTTCAACAAGAATCTTAAATAAGTTATCCATATTCATATAGATACCCCTTGCCAAAAAATAAAGAATCACGAAGGCGTGTAATAATAGCCTTATTACATTTGCAATCTATACTAAAACCATCCCTTACTAAAATTACTCCACTAAGGATATTGTGTTGAATAGTTGGAACATGTCTGACTCTATGAAGTGTCCAAACCTTCCCTGATGGGAAATTAAAGTCTATCCATCCTCTATCTTTGAATTTTGTAGAGCTGGAATCACCCGAAGTCACAAAAGGAACTCTTGAGGCCTTGCAAGACACAAACATGGACTCATCAGCACAAACATATACATTAGCCCCAATGTCTATTATCAATATAGCAGTTCAGAAATAGAAAGGATTCCAGGTTTTATAGACTCATACCCATCGTTGAGGTTCAAGTATGTAGTCATCATATTGACTACAACCTTCTCAGTTGTAAATGTGGCATCTTTATTTGCCTTCTTTGATAGACAATCCTTGTTCCAGTGGCCAACTTTTCCACAAGTCCAATGAGGTTTGTTCTTAGGTTTCTTATGGATCTTTGCCTTAGGTTTATGCATACTGTTTGTTTTCTTATCTTTGGTTTTAGAAGTAGTGAAATTGACACTAGGGTTTGCATTAGTAGGAACCTTGACATACTTCTCTTTTAAGTGTCCTTCTTGTATATTAATATCCCTCATTAGACCATTCATTACAAGTCTCCTTTGCGATACTCAAGAGTCAAGCCAAATGATTCCCAAGATTTAGGAATTTTTTCTATGATGGACATAACTACAAATTTCTTAGGCAAATCCATTTTTGCATCAGATAGATCATGACACAAGAGATGAAAGTCGTGTGTTTGATCAGAAACGGACTTACCCTCAACCATATGGAATTTAAGAAATTTAGACATGCAATACTTTTTCAGCACCCTAGTTTTTAGTACTAAAATTCTTAACGAAAGGTTCCCACAAAACTTTGGAAGTAGAAACAAGAGACTTCGAGTACGAATCATATAGTTTGTTATTTAAACCAAACAAAATCAACCCTCGACATGTCTTATCACCCTTCTTCCAATTTGCAATTTTTAATACATTATCGGGGATAGTGTCATCAGATTTAGGTTTTTCCTCTTCTGTGTATGATCAAAACCTATAATATTAAGCCAAATTTGCATCCAAATTTGCCAACGGGCAAAGTTGGTACCTATAAATTTCTCAGGCATATTGCTAGTATCAATTTTATTCCCAAAACCACAAAGACCAACCATAGTTAATTAATGACAGAAAGATTATTTCTTTAATATTGTTGTAACTTTTGTATATGTCCTTACATGCAGCAGTAGAAAAATGCAAAGTACTTAACATATACATGCCAGATCTAGACAAGAGACGAAAGAAATAACCAGTGTAGGAGAACAAAAGAACAAGAGTTAGAAAATGCTGATCAGATTGTTTGTTGAAAAATGAACATGTTACTTAAAGAAATCAATGGCCTGCAATCTGTATGGAAAGGCACCATTCTTTTAGTCAACCTGGTCATGAACTTGTAGTAGGCTCTCATCTTTCTTGTGCTTGACGATAATTAGCATGCACCACCATTGCAACTCAACATTTGCAGGTACTGCCACTCAAACCAACAATGTTTAGGAGAGGAAGGAGAAGATGCTTCTTTTAGGAGAGCAAAATCTCCTGAAGGGGCATGGAGTGATGGAGGCTAAGGAAATCTAGTTAGATCTCACAAAAGGCATGCATAAACTATTTACAGATATGAAAGGGTGGTAAAAAGTTTGTGCCTTTAACCCTAATGACCAGATGTATTTATAGCCTAACATGCTCCCTAATCCTATTCTCAACAAGATGTGGTCATACAATCTCTCTTGTACATGTTACAGAAAGAACCACGAGGTAAACACTTTCTAGTTAGGATTAAGTAATTTATTTTGGAAAGAAACAATTAATTAACTTAAATTAATTATGTAGTTGTGTCATAGTGTAAAAAGAAGATGAAGGGTGAAAACTATTCCCACAATCCACAAGCCTGAGCCTGAGCCCGGCCATGCTAGGCTAGTCTAGGCGAGGCGTGGTGTGGTGTGGTGCATATGTGTGTGTGTTGTGGTCACCATACCCACCAAGGAGGTGAGCATACTCTCCCCTAGGACCTTTTGGACACTAGTGCCACATGTGATCCTACATATAAGGACCACAAAAGTTCAAGCAATGTGGGATAAAAATCTTCCTCATTTCCACTAGACACAAAACCACATTTCCTCTATGTACTAGATGCACTATATTTGGCTTAACCCATGCTAGATAAATGGTTGGATGCCATACATATATATAACACATCCCCCATAGCCAGCATCGGTGTTGCAGATTCGCAGACTACTAGAGACCAGTCATAGCAGTAGTAGAGTCTCGTCGTCAACTCTAAGAGAAACCTTCCATGTTTTCTACCTCCTTCTATTCTTCTGCTTCTGGTTCACCCCTTGTATCTGGCCCCTACCTCCTCTCTTTCTCCTACTCTTTTGTCCTCTCATGCTCCACTCAGTTTCACTTCTTATGGTCTCTACTCTAGTGCACCTACAGTGTGATCGTGAGTAATCTTGTGACTCCTCCTCCTCTTGGACACATACCCAAGCACCTACTAGGAGAATGCAGCCCTACAACTATGCATGAACTCTAGGTTACATCAAACTATGCATAATAACTGAAAAGGTGTTGACCTCCTCACCCATACACCTTGACATGGACCATCTACTCCAGGTCTATGAGAAGCTTCTTCCCCAGAGGTATCTCCTTCTTGTTGTTGGTTCAAGATCTGCAAACACTAACATTTTAGACTGTAGTGAGGCCTCATGCTTCATGTCTCCACCTAGACTTTCTAGCCTCCTTGCATCCTTGACCCTACCATCATCTTGTAACTACTACTGCAAACTCCATCTTTCTTGATGACTTGTATGATGGAGTGGTGAAGGTGATATCATCTCATGGGGCTTATCTTCCAGCAAGATCTCACGAGACTTATGTTCCAGCAAGACCAATCTTTTTGTTTGCTTGTACAAAGAGGAGGGTGGATTGGCTCCAACCCTAGTATTTTGAATCATTTACTGACAATCAAGGACTTGTCCAATTACTCAACATGTAAGTTAGCTTATTTTTTCTTATAGTTTGACTCATTGGGAATTCAATTAACCAGTTAAACATGAATGACATAATTAAGATAATTAGTGGCACAAATAACCTTATTATATATGAAGGATTACTTACTCAATCATCCATAGAATATTTATGTATACCTATGTATATATAGCAGTAAATATATATGGCCAAAATTCAAGCTAATTGATTGTGTACATATATATATATATATATATATATATATATATATATATATCTTACAATATATGCATATCAGTTAACTAATAGTAATAGGTAATAAACTTGTGATTTTTTATTACATAAGATCAATATAAAAAGTTGTTCCAGTATAGAGACTACATAATAAATAGAAATTTTTATATGTAAAACATTAGCTAAAACCTTCAATTAATCATGTTAACATTGATTTTTTTTCCAACCTCAATAATGTTTAGCGAGAACATCTAAAAATATCAATGTTATTCACTAGATACACATATAAGTAGTTCTATAATTTGGGGTAATTAGAAATATATATGAGTCGAGAGAGTACATCAAAGTATGTTGGTTGATTTATGTACTAAATGATAAGAGAGAGGAAGAACATATATAAGGATTTATTTCTAAAAATATATGTGTAATGTGACTTTATATTTGACAAGACGAACACTAGATGACAAGTTCGTTGGATTATACATGAACATATAGTATTTTTATATCATCATATGGAATATGTTTGCTCTCATATACAAATTAACATCTAAGTGTGAGTATAAGACATATATAAGATGAAGGCATGTTGTATTAAACCCTAGATATTCCTAATAAGAACCTCAAGATAAATAATAACTAATCTCGTCCCTCACATCATATTCGAGTATTTCTAAGATTTAAAAACCCTAATTCCACATTAAGTGATCAATAGTAGGTTTATATATATATATTCAATTCATAAGGGTAATTTTGAACTAATTAGCAATAAAATACTTTTAGGATGATAAGGAAGAATATTGAAGTCCATATGTAGAGGCAATGCAGTGGTAAAGATCAGGTATGTTCTATCCCTATTTACATTTGAGCATTTAATTGATCATAAACCCCATAATGAGGCATAATTGAATATTTCTCCTTCTTGACACCATATCTGTATCCTATGAAATATATTTCTTCTTTTACTTATGAAATGTGGAACTTATTCTTTAATGTTGGCCTTTTTTCCCCTTTTGTGATATTTACATTGATGACTATATTTATCATGGTATCATTTCATCTTTCCATACTAATTTCATGTTCATTAGACTAGTAATATATTGTAGCGGTACTTATGTAGAACCATAAACTTATATATATATATATATATATATATATATATATATATATATATATATATATATATATATATATGGTAAAGGGGTTTTACTCCCCCTTTCTTCCTCATTTGAGATCCTATGGTGGATCGGTTCTATAATAGATTCATTTATTCTAGCATGCATGCACATTTGTTATTATTATTGTCATTTATTTCGGAAAGATCTTGGAAATGATTATGTATTCTCATTTAAACTTTGTTGCCCCATTCTTTTCTTATATCCTCTTGAACTTACTGCGTGATGTAGAACCCTACTTTACTGGGAGCACCCCTCTTTCTCCTTACACATCTAATAATGCTCAAATATGTTTATTGTGCACATAATCAGAAGTGTTTTGACACATACCCTTTTGTTTCTTTTTTACTGGGTGTTGTTCCCAAACCGACCCAGATGTAGGAGTTATAGAGAGAGCATGGACTAAGGAAGATCACATACAATACATGAATTTAATGATATCTTAGAATGTATACCTTACCCTCTACTATGGGACTTGATTGTAGTTAGTTCAAGCTTTTGTAATACCACCTTTTATCATGAGGAACAATTGTATATGAATCATCATGTACATTTGTAATAGTTTTGTTTCTACTGCTTATTCATTATATTTCTCTATAATATATACCATCTGGGGGAAAAAATACTTCCTTTCCTCATTTTTGTGGAATAGGATGGTTTATATTTCTTAATCTAGTGAAGAGTGGATTCCCTCTCAGATCCCACTCTTTACACATAGTGATCTTTGTTAATAATAAGAATGACTTTGGAAGTCAATGACATGGTACACCTAATTCATTTCAAGAAGGGAGATGAATAAGAATAATTGAATGGTGATGATAAGTTACAAATGAAATTAATGAAATGTGTAAAATGTAGTATATCGTCTATATATTTTGATAACATGTGTTTTGACCTAAATTAAACATTATATTTAAAAGTTAATATTATGAAGGATTTCAATGAGAGAGGGGCTTTATAAATCAAGTAAATTTAGAATGATTTGTTCCCAAAGTAGTGATGATGAAATGAAAGAAGTTATAACTAATGAATATGAAATGAAGGTAAAATGATGAAAATTAGTACAAGGATCTAAGAACCTAACCCTAACCCTAAAATGATGAGCTATGTTTTGCTAACGAATGATGATACAAAATAAGGGATTAAGGAATGCATATGAATATAGTTAAATTCAATTACAAGATGAGGCTTAAGGATATGAATTGGTTTGTTAGAATGTGCTCTTGGATTGTAATTGTATGTTAGGATACTTGTATTCTGAGTATGACCTTTTCTGATAGATTTCAAATGAGAACACTTATACGTTGAATAGTAGCCCTAACTAAAGAGTGGTAAATATTAAGAGGGAATTACTAAATGTGTTATGCATGTTTATGCTTGATATTCATTTAGATCAATAGAAATTGAATAAAGTAAGTATTTGTTGCATGTTAAGCCAATTCTAAGCAAGATGAATAACATGAGATGGCTATATGATTATATTGTTTTTAGTTTTAATATCTCTGTTAATACTTGATGAGAAATATGATATGAAATGAATGGATAATAAATGTGTTGAGATTGAATTTACATTCTTTGTTTCCTTTTGACATGAGAATTGAGTGTGTCAACTTCTATGGTGAGGTACAGGCCAACTAGTTTTAGGGCAAATGAATAAAATATGACAAGCCATGTAGAATATGATTTGAATGTTTATTATATTCCTTGTACTGCTATATGATAATGTTTCCATTGTAGATAATTTTTCTTATTGAGGAAAATAATCATTCTGCTATAGAGATTATGTGCTTGATATTCTAAATCTGTCTTGTTGACAAGTAGTAAATGTTGGGATTTTTAGATCTATTTTGACTATAATTTGGATTGCTTGTCATTTGATAGTATTGTTTGGTAGACATCTCTTGTGTGTACTTCAACTTCACAAGTACTGTACGTTGTTAGGCTGGTGGAGTCTCATAAAGATGATGGTATTGTTATGTATTGTTTCCAAATGTTTAGATATTGATTTGTTACTCATATTAAAGTATTGCCATTCTAAATTAAGTAACATCCATTGTTTTGTTCGTAGATGTTATATTAGATGTTTCAAAATTGGATTCAATCTAAGTAATTACCTTGTTTTATTGATTAGAATATTGTTCTAAAATGCATTTGATTGGATGCTAGAACTACCTGCAAGACATCTCAATATCTACAAGTTTCTTTTGAGTTCATTATACTTAATCTGATGTTGATGCATGTACTCATCTTAAGTCAGAGGTATCCACTCACTGGGGTCTATATGAGTCTCTTGATGTTGTTCCCAATGTTTTCAGGTATAACGCTATCCAACAGAGAGGTCATAACAAAGAAGATGTAAATAGAAGGATAATCTAGATAGAATAGAATGTCCCTGCACACTCTCTTTCCCGAGATGGGTAGTATAAAGAGTCGTTCTTTCATATACATTTAACCATAGTAAACTGAACTGCATATGAGTAAAAAGAGTTTGATTCTGGTTTAAATGGAGTTGAATAAGTTCTCGTGATAGTGTGACATTGTTAATGAGGTTTTATGATAATAGAAAAAGGAAAAAATGATGTGGGTTTTACATATATTGTGATACTCATGTTGCTGAGAATTATTTGTTTTACTTCATAATCTGGGTTTAGGTTTTGGGTTTTCCTCTAATAGTTGGAATTAATTTTGATTAAAAGAGAGGTCCTGACAGTATGCATAAACTTGTTTTAATTCTAGAAAATAATCTATAGATAGGAATATAGGGATATTGTGTATCATTTTACTCAAAAAAATGAGTACATCATGAATAGAATAGAATTAGAGTCTAATTATTCTTTCTGGTCCAAAAATATAGCTAATACTTGTTTGTAGGGTGATTATTGTAGGAAAACCCTCATTTTGATTCATTATAGTTTAAATACATTGAATACGGTTATTTTTCTGATCTAATGTGATATTCATGTAACATAATGATGTTCTAAGATCTCAACTAAACTTGATAAACAGTGATGATCTTTTAGGATTTATAAGTCACTAATGAGATAATTAGGGTTTAATGAAGATACATTTTGATATTTTGATCTTAAACATCATGATTAGATTTAATGGAGTCATAGTGTAATAATCGAGATGCATTAATGATTAGAGTTCATCTAATTCTTAATTAGGGTTCATAACCCTTAGATGTCATGTTAAGATGGAATTAGGGTTTATACAAATATTCCTAACCTAAACTCGATATAACCCTAAACCCTAGTCTAAGACCTAGGTTAGGTTCAATTAGCATGTTATGAATGTATGGTGACACTTTACGATTAAATATATGTAGATAATGTTGATTGAGTGATTGATTTCTTGGATGATTGGATTACATAAAGTACACTTGAAGTATAACTACTTATCTTATGCATGGCAATAGTACATAAGTATGATTATTCATACTCACATAAATTGGCTTCCTAAGTTTGTCAAGGTTTCTTAGAGATTGAAGGAATGATACTATTAGATGTTTATTTATTTCATACAAACTATAAGTCTCGTATAAGTATCACATAAAGTAAAATCTGATAATATGAACCTAGGGTTAGACCTACTAAGGGGTAGTTCACCTAAGTTCAATGATGGATAGCAAAAGGTGATTTTATCCAAGGTAGTTTGACAAACATGTAGATTGCCTTAATGAAAATAGCAGTTTATATGTGCATCTATTTGATGGTTGAGAATAGATGTTGTCATCTCATATAGACACTTTTATATGCACCCCACGTACACAGTACATCTACATATTGATCTATTTTGTTTGTCAATGTTTTAGGTTAATCTACATCTATTAGTTGAAGACATAAAGAACCAAGAAATCTTGAAGATTCAGATAAGCACACTGGAATTTGCAAAGTTAATTTCAAGGAGGATTAGATAGATGTAATATTTCTTCTCAATATATGCTAGTTCTCAAGTTAAAAATTTATGTAATTCTTTAGAGGATCTCATTATACAACATGTAAATATTATTATTTATTTGAATAAATGGAAACTATTTACTTTTGTTTATTAAATTTGATTCTAAAAAAATTAGGTAATGATCCTCGAATTTAAGGTCCTTTATTAATTGGAGGGCACTCGGAAGTGGGAGTTGTTACGGTTTCTAATCCTAAAGGTTGGTTTGGTAGGATATCGATTGAAAAAGATGAGTTCAAATATAATATTTTCTACTTTGAATTATATTTGGTAGGATGTTTTCAAATTTTCAAGTACCCTTGACTACCCTCTTTCTTCCAAGTTCAGGAAAGGTGTACCGTGCTTCATTGAGTGTAGTCAAGTATGGCTAGGCAGTGAACTAGGAGTCATGGTGGTAAAAGTACATTTATAGGTCATGCTTTTCTACTTTGTTGAACTAGTAGTAAAAATACAATTTGCGATAAAAAAATACCCTCTTTCTTTCAAATTCAAAAGGTTTAGTTTTGTTCAAGCACTGCACACTAGGACACATGTTTGACACTTAGGGAAACCACTCCCCCTACATGGCAGCTTATTCACTTCCTCCTAGCCTGTCATCTTCCCCTATACAACCTACCATCTGTCCGCTACCACGTACCATTCCTCTGTTATATCTCTCTCTCACACTTTCACACACATAAACACACATACTCATTGCTCCTCTCTCCCCCTCACCCTCTCTCTCACACACATATACACACTCTTCCTCTCTTCCCCTTATCTCTCTCATACACACACACTCTCTCTCACTCTCCCACACACACACTCTCTCCCTTCTCTCTCTAAGATCTGCAGCCTATAGTTTATGATTACGCATATTTTTGTACTGCAATGCGCCTACTATTTGTCTATATCAATCGAAGATTTGGTGCCTCATTATAATGAGTATGTGCATGCTTTTACATGAAATGCACCTCTTTTGAGGCTAATGTGCATACTATTTTTTATATATGAATCCTATTTAGTCAATGTTTTATTCATCCTTTTGCATTTTGTGCTTATTTTTGGGGATTATGCACACACATTTCCGTACAAAATATACAGTAGTAGTGCATCTAATATATATAGTAACACACCCAGTAGTATTGTGCATAATATTTGTAGTAATGTGCTCAGTAGTGGTGATAATTCACCCACTTCTAACATAATGAAGCATATTAACTCTAATTCTACACCTAAATCGGATGAATCCACTTCTTTATCTATTGCATCTAATATTTGTAGTAACTAGCTCGATAAAGGTGGCAATGTGATCACTTATTAATATAAGGTGAAAATTAATTTTAATTGTACCCACAATGAGTAATCTTCTTGATGTAGTGCACCCAAGTTTTGTAGTAATGTGATTAATATTTGTAGCAGCACGTCCACTAGTGGTGGTAATACACCCAATTCTTTAAAAATATGATGTCAATTGTATTGATTTCTTGATATTAAATGAGCATATTTCTTAATGTATTGTACCCAATTGTGTCATGAATTAGACCGATTCTTGGTGTAATGTGCAAATTAGTTAATTCTACCCATAGTATCAAATGAACACACTCCTAAATGTATTGTGCCTAACATTTGTAGTAACACGACTACTAGTAGTGTTAATGCACCTATTTCATAATGTAACACGCCCATTAGTTATATTTCTGTCCATAATATCAAATGAACACATGCCTGAATGTACTACACCTAATATTTATAGTAATGTGCCCAGTAGTGGTGTAATTCACCAATCTCTTAATGCAATACACATATTAATTGTCAACCTAGATACCAAGTGAGAACAATTCTTAATATATTACACTTAATATTTGTAGTAATGTTCCCAATAGTGGTGTTAATGCACCCAAATCTTAGTGTAATACACACATTCATTATATTGCTAGGCATACTATCAAATGAGCACACTTATTAATATAGTGCGCTCAATATTTGTGTATCACACCTAGTAGTGGTGGTAATGCACCTACTATGTGTACTAGCATGTATGATTAATGATATAATGTGCCTAATTCATAAATTCATGTGCCGCTTGTTCATGTAGTGTACCTACTTCTAGATATCCTATCCCATTACTTTATCCTTATTTCTCAATTGTCTACATTACTTCCCTCCTAATTTTCAGCCACCTCTCTCCCCATTCCTTCATTTGATTCTTGTATTACTTCCCTCCTCACTTCTCTCCTCTAGTTCCATTACTTCCCTCATCAACTTCATCACCATCACTTCCCTCCTCACTTTCTTCCTCCTCTCTTCACATTACTTCCTATCACTCTTGTATACTTCTTCCTCACTTCTATCATCTATGTCCATCACTTCCTTCCTCTCTCATCTTCACTTGATTACTTCGTTCCTTGCTTTCCTCGTGTCCACTTTTTTACTTCTCTCGTCTCTATGCTTTTTTTCCTCCTAGAAAATAAGGGTTCCACTTATTATTTTCCCTTAAACTCTCTTTCCAAGTCTTCTCTCTTCACCAGTCACTTTTCACCTTCACCTGCCACCCAATGAATGCACCATCATGCCAGCCACTATTTTCCTTCCCAAACTACTTTCCCCTCCCCCAAACCACTCACAACCAGCACCTAAAACTTGCATTAGCCTTCCCAGGCGTGTGATACTACAATTTTTGAAAAGAGAATGTGGTGCTCTGGTGAGAGTTTGTACTTCAATGATCTCTCTCTGGTGGGGAGACTCCTAATCGATGATTCTGATGAAAAGTTGTAGAGAATTGTCTGTGGTGGTTTGTTCACCATAATAATGAACATGTAATTAGTAAATTTTAATAATGGTCTACATTTAACTTTTGTGGATTTACTTCTCGATAACATTATGTAGAGTTCTAATTACTTTTATGCAATTGTAACATCAAACCAAATCAAAAACATAAAAATAAAAACCAACAGCTCCAACCACGCCTAACCAAGTAACACATTGGTTGCTTAAACTTTATCCTCACTCATTCTAAAGAACCTTTTGTACTCTAACTATCCCTACTGGACAATTCATAAACTTTAGTGTTTAGATTATCCAAGAAATATGAATTGCAAACTTAAAAACATTCTTTTTTGTCCAAAACAATGACACATTCTGCAAGCTGCAAAGGTGGAATCTCCTCTTCTTGTAACAAACGTATAGCTAAATGGCACATAACCATTCTTTAGTTTGCTTCGTGTGTGTTGAGTCGCTACACTAGAAGTGGCATGGCCTTCAACGAATAGTTATACAGTAACATGTTACTGGCGTTTAGTTTGACATCCTCATCAATAGTCATTCTCTTTTGTAAGTATCGCCTCTAACATTTTCACATATATAAAACTAAAACTAAAAGAATATATATCCACCTTTAAGCATTATTAGTGACATGCTGCTATTTGGAGAATGCACACTTATACTAGTATCTTAGCACTTCTACAAAAAATAGGTCCCCTATTTTGGATGGGCATCAAACAGTTGGATCCAACGTATATTCCATCCACATAACCCATCTCAGATTCAGTTCATATTTACATCTGCATCTCATGTTACAAATTTTGACCCAAAATTGTGCATGGGATAAGTTCAATCTACCAAAACTTGGGTCCAAAACCCATATATTCAAATTTATTACATATACATATATTTTATATAAAATAAGTATCTTTTATAATATATATTTTAAACATACAAAATCACACTTTATCTAAGATATTCAATATCTATTATGCTAAAATAATACTATACTTGAATACATGTATGTGAGATGTCCCCATTTCAAGTTGAACATGTTTACAATGATCTAAATACAAATTTATTTGTATAGATTAGATTTTTTTCTTTCAAAAATTAGCGCAAGCATACAAAAAGTTTAACAAGTTGTAGAATTTGTAGAAACTATTAGATAACATGGAAATGAGTGCCTCCCGTGTACCTCCATTGTAAGGTGTATTTCAAGCATGACGTACGGTGGTTTCCATTGTGTGGGAGTGATTTCGAGGTTGGGGGATGGAACTGAGTGGATGTGGCATAGATGGGTAGTGGGTGACATGTGGGTGTATTTCAGTGGTTTGTAGAGAGATAATGAGTGGTAAAGTGAGAGAGAAATTTGTTTTCTTTATAACTTCCAATCCATAATGAATATTTTGACAAAATAATAATCATAACATTTGCAACAAAAGATACATTCCAACAAGACCAATATCAATATACTTTTGATCCATAATAATTTTTTTGATGAAATGAGTGGACAATAATACACTGAAAAAAGAGAGAGAAACTTGTTTTGTTTATAAATTTTAGTTTGGAACAAGATCAACGTCGACATATTTTCGAGAAAATAACAAGGTATGAGGAGGGAATAAATGGAGGAAAGAGGGAGAGGATATTGAAAGGATGAGAGGTGAGGAAAGTGAGGAGCAAAGCAATGAGGAAAGTAAAGGGAGGACGGGAAAGAAGTGAGGAGATAGATGAGAAGTAAAAAGAGGAGAGGGCATAAGTAAGGAGAGTGGATTGAATGGAGGCGAGATGAGGGTAGTAAGAAGAGGGAAGTGAGGATAGAGGATGGAAGTGAGTAGGAAAATAAAGAGAGAAAATAAGAGAAGTGAGGAGGAAAGTACATGTTTGCTAGTAGAAGTGATAATGTTCCACTTAAATGTAGGTGCATTACTAGTAAAATTGGGCGCATTCCATTCAAATAGGAAATTTACCCACGTCTACTAGTAACACACCCACATTTGAGTGGAATGCACCTAATTCTACTAGGAATGTGCACACATTTTGTGAGACCCCTAACCTTAATTTGTAGTTAAACATGCTTATTTTCATAATTAAGTGCTTAAAACATTAATTAAACATTTTAGTTTCTTTTAAATCATGTGACAAGCTTAATTCATTTTGTCCAGTTTGGACACTATTTGTGCAAGTTATGCAATTATATGCTTATATTGGACTTTTCTACAATTTACCCATATATAAGGGTTTTCTTGCAATTTCTCACATTCTTGTGGTGCCTTATATGTTTTCTTATCATGCTTGATCTTTTTGGGCCATGGGACGTCTTGTTGCACCTTGGTTTGGTGGAGATACCTTTCTAGGGTTGAGTCAGGGTTTACCCTCTCATGGATGAGCTACCTTTGAAGCCATAACTCGATGTTCCTCCTATTTGGTTGGGATCCAATATAACTCGATGTTCCTCCTATTTGGTTGGGATCCAATGGTTCTCTTGGAGATAGGACAATCTATGGTAGTCACTAGAAGTGTGAGGGTTGATGGTTTCCCCTCCTAAGGCCCCATGAGTCGGTGGTTCACCTAGGAGGGTGCTCAAACAATGGTTTTGGCCCTTGTGACCTAAGGTACCCAAAACTGATGGTTACAATGAATGGACTCAATGGTTGGCCTGGGAAGCCAACAAACAAAGGCCTATCAGACTCCCACAACTGATGGAGCTTCTGATTTGCATGAACATGACGTTTTAGGCCATGGACACATGGCAAGCCTAGTAGGACACCTCAAGCTTCTTTCCCTTCTTAACCTAGGCTTTATATACCTTCCCTTTTGAACCCAAACGAACCCTTTGGATCCCTATGTCTTCTTTTATGTATAGAGCTTCGTCCTCCCCTACTTGGTATACAAGAATGTGCCTAAGGTAGAAGAAGGTGGTCGAACTCCTTGCATGTGTAACTAGATCTTTGATCTACCCTCCTTTTGAGCTTGTGAAGCTTCCTTTGCTTGTTCTTGACCTAAGAAAGTAAGTTATCCCCTCTTTCCTTCATTTCCCTTTCTTTTATACCTTCTTCCTCCCTCTTCCTGGTCAAAAACATGGTTTTTCGTGGTGAAGCTTGCTCTATAGCTTAAAGAATCTATCTTTCTTGCCTGCTTGACCTAGGGTTTGCTTCTCTTGTGGAGGAGAGCTAGCTTAGTTGAGTGGAGAGCTCAAGCTAGGGTTTATATCCTCTTTTCTCAAGCTTTCATACTATCAAGAGTTGAATCTTCTTCTTATAGGTGAGTTATATAACTTTCTTCATGTTTATTGCTTATTACTACCTTGCATGCTCATGTACTTGCTTAAAAACAAAGTTCTAAGCATAAAGAAGCTATCTTTTTAGGGTTTAAGCTTAAGTGGTGTTCCTTAAGTAGTTTATAACCATGGATGAACCTAAACCCTTGTGCATGACCTTTCTAAGGTAGAGGAATCTTTAGACCTTTCTTGCATGCCAAACAACGATCCTTTATGTCTGTTGAACGATGGGTCTACTTAGGGTTTGAAGGTTGTTTTCCTACCTTGTGCAGAACCTGATGGATTGCTTTCTTGCTAGAACTGATGGACTTGGTTTTAGTGTTGTTATGCTTGTGTTTCTTATGCCAATTGATGGTCACACATTAAATTCTATTTTGGTCTCTTTAGTTCTCAAGCATTGATGAACTTAGTGTTCTTGTGGTGGTTTCAATTGACGGTTCTTTCTCTCCCACCAAATGATGGTTTTTCTTGTTTTTTGCCTAGTTTTACCACCTATTGATGACAACTGGTGGTGGCACTGGGTCTGACAACTGATGCCCCTTCTGGCCTATCAACCAATGGATGTTCTGACTCCCAAACTTGATGGTCCTTTTACCTATGTTCATCAACTAATGGCTCTACTGGTTCAACATTTGATGGTGTCAACTGATGGGAGTTCTGACTTCATGATTTGAGTGGTGATCTTGTGTGTTACAACTGATGTTGTGTTGTAGGACCACAACTGATAGTACCCCTTGAGTTAACAATTGATGGTATCCCCTTGAGTCAACAAACGATGGTGCCCTTTTATGCTATCAAATGATGGTTTTTCTAGGTTTGGATGGCGACTCTTCCTATGTCACAACTCGATGGTTCTCTTGGTGGTTTGTTTAAGGTGTTTGCTTGTGTTACAACCAATGGTTTTACCTTCTCCCATATGATGGTTTTCTTAGTTGAATGATTCAATGTTTTTTCTTATACATTAACCGATGGTTTTTGAATGAAGAACGTGATCCAATCATTAGAGTTTATTTCCTCAACATCTGATGGTTTTGGGGTGATGCTCATGGTGTGTTGGTTTGGTTTTGATGATGTAGAATTGATGTGATGTGCCCATAATCATGTAGTGTTACCTTTTCCCTCGTATGAATGTCAACTTATGATCACCATAATGAGATGATGTGTAATTCTATCTATCTTACTTTGATATGCCAAAACCCAACACAATTTAGTGGTGATAGTTGATCATACTTAATCTTGCTTGTTGAACCTAACCTTGATGTAATCTAATGATGGTGATTGATCATACTTAACTTCCTTGTGTGAATTGTATGATAATGGAATAGTCTTTCAATGTTGATTGTAAGTCTAATGTAATAATTGGTGGTTATCATGGCCCTTATTGTGACGCCCCATCACGCCACAAAGTGAGATTACTCAAAACCCAGCACACAGATAATACTAAACAAGTGTATGACCAGAAACACGGATAATTAAAACCGACTATATTAAAACACCATCATCCAAAAAATTATGACATAAGAGTCCAAAAATCCTACTGCATACAACACATAGCATGTTACGTGGTGCTTACATCAATGTTGGTCAGCACTCCTGTCATCAACCTATCACATAATATATTGGTTCCACATATATACAAGCCAAAAACCTCGTATCGATTACATCACCACAAAACATCTCAAAAGCACCCCAAGGACCTGAGTGTACATGGACGACTCTAGGACTCTAAAACCAAAAGACTAGAAGATAACTACTACTCTTGTTGCTACTCTTCCTCAGCTACACAACCTCTACCTCTTCAAGTACAGTCACCTAAATGATGTGAAAACCCACAAGGTGAGACCAAACATCCCAGTGAGAGATATAACTCTCCGCCAATGCTATAAAGGCACAAATAAACTAAGTAGGTAAAACAACTTACTAACAGGAGGAGCAGATTCAGCTAAATGATATTTATATAACCTGTAAATTAGATTAAATAAGATTAGGCAACTAATATTGAATAGTAGATCAAGTTATGTTCTAAAAAGGAATATGAAGATTATGTATAATATTTGACTTCTCTTACTGTCTTATAATTCTGGAAACCAGTACAAGGATAAGACAAAGGCTTCAACCAATGTGAGATGTATGTCACCCTAAGAACATATACTACATGGCTGTATTACATCTTTTATTATGCCTTGAGGATTCGAGTCATACCACCCAAATCCAACTGCTCCCTATGAAGGGCAACTGACAGTACCATACAAGGTCCATGTAAGAGTCAGAATTCATGACTTCTCCAACACCTCTTCATCAACACAAGAGAACACCTCAGAGACATACCAGTCAACTACAAAAGAGTGACATATGGTCACAAAAGGATCAGCTCGCGCATGGCCATCCATATAAAACACCTAGCCTACCTTGGTATAGGTAACAATGCTAGAATAACTGGTTCGTGCATGATTATTCTTTAAAAGAAGGAGTGGCCCACTCATGTCCATCCATATCACAAGGATATCAGCTCATGCATGACCATCTCACACAACCTATAATTGTGGATGCAAGGAGATACTTGACTTGCACCCCCACATATTAAAAAATATGCACTCTGAGTAACACTTGTTTTACTAATCTAGCAAATAAAGATGACACTAAAATGGATATATGGCACATGGCAACTACATGATTAGGTTTCACTTGATTAGTAGGTGGATTTTAGCATCAATCAAGTTACAATGTATAAACCTAAAACAAACTTTACAAGAATAAAGGTGAGTTGAAACTTCAAAGGATATAAAACGTAAAAGGCGTGATCTTGTACACAACCACCACATGGTACTCAAATTTTTGCCATCCACAAGGCAATCATCAATGTCACATATCACCATGGAATCTTAATCCCTTAATCACATCACATGAGGATATCACCTCTCAGTAGGCATCAAGCCATCACCAGGTCATAGGACCTATCACATTAAGACCTACACATTATGCTTCATTGATGTGCATAAGCACCACCATGTATCACATAATCACCACCACAACATACACCAGCCATGGCATACATATCACTTGCAAGGTCAGTGTAAGAGAGAGAAAACAACTTATTTGGTGAACATCTCATGAAAGAGAAAATAAACACATAATTCAACACTTAGGGTTAGGGTTCCAAGATTTAACCGATCAGGGTTTGGAGGTACATACAAGTACTAAACCCTAGATATAGAATCTTCCACATTCTTGGAACATCTTAGGGTTAGGAAGCATGATTAAGGTCAAGCAAGCAACTATCCATATAATACTACACGTGGTTCAAACATTACTCATAGATGTACATGGATTAGGTACTGGAGCATGTGTCACCACCATACCTCAACTATGTATTGTGACCAACATCATCTTGGGTCACGACCACTCACCATGCACATGTCGTCATCACCTTCACCCTAGGTGTCATGTCATCACCTTCACCCTAGGTGTCATGACCGTGACCAGCCTTCCTCATGTCGCGATTGTGACACACCAAGGGTGTATCAAATCTCATCCCACAAGCAACCATGTCACATTCAGCTAGGGTTAGGGTGCAACCACCCAAGGTAAAACATATGTCATGACCCAAGAACAAGAATCATCTTAGACCGTGACAAAACAGCGGTCGTCTTCAACACAAGAGCAAGTATTCATCTGAAATAAAAGCAAGGTCCTACCAAGTCAAGACAGGAGAGAATGACACACAACTCGGACATCCCAACCAAAACACCTCATGGGTCGTGACCAACCAAGATGTCACGACCGCGACAACCAAAGAGAAGACCCATCTTGACCCCAAAGAAAAAATGTGGTGTTACAACTACGACTAAAACTAGGGCAAACATGACGTTATGATCGTGACCCAAAACCTCAAGCTAATGAGATGTCGCGACTCAAGACAAAACAAGGCATGGTGATCACTAAGGGTCAAGCTACCACCAAGACCAAGAACCATGATCAAACCAAGGTCAAAATAGAGATAAATCTGTGACTAAAATAGGTAATCCAACAAGGAAAACTCATCGTCACCATAGAGGAAAAACCTCATGCAAAACGGTCACCAACACACTAAAACAAACTTCATAAAACCACCATAAAAAGGAACCTCAACAAGGGAGAGAAACCAAGATCATCACCACCAAAACCGAACCAAACTTCATAGATCACTAAGACACTCAATCATCATGCATGCAACTCAATCAAGGTCAAGAAAAGAAGGAAAACCATCATGTACCACTAACACCAAAAATCAGTACAAAGGAATAAGGGCTTTGGAAAACATGCTTCCCGTACTAGCATACTCCAAAGCACCAACACGTCTTAGTCTCTCAAAGGTCTTCCCAATCCCTAGAGATTCAACATTGGGGATAGCTGCCCAAGGCTGAGGGATAGGCATTCTGTCTGCCATGTGCGTCATCATTGCCATAAACTACCCAAAGAGAGACTGGAAGACATGGTTCTCTACCACAACTGAGTCAAACTGGGGCTCATCAGGCACTCGATTTTCTATTGCATGAGCCCTTGTATCACCACAAGGTGCAACAACACTACTCTCTACAGCGTGTTCTTCATGTTCTCTAGCCAACTTTTCTACTCTTCTTCTTCTTCTGCATAAGTAGAAGTCACTATAAGAAAGACTCAAGGACACTAGAATAGACACAAACCATATTCCTAGGTTCATGTAGACTCAGGGAACCTAAAGCTCTGATACCAGCCAAACTATGATGCCATGTCCCACCACAAAGTGAGATTACTCAAAACCCAACACGGAGATAACACTAAACAAGTGGATGACCAAAAAACACATGTAATTAAAATCGACTATATTAAAACACGATCAGCTTGAAAATTATTCCATAAGAGTCCACAAAGTCTGCCGCATACAACACATAGCATGTTATGTGGTGCTTATTACATCATTGTAGGTCAACACTCCTGTCGTGAACATATCACATAAGATATTGGTTCCACATATATACAAGCCAAAAATATCGTATCAATTACATCACCAAAAAACATCTCAAAAGCACCCCAAGGACCTAAGTGTACATGGACGACTCTAGGATTCTAACACCAAAAGGTAGCAACACATCCAACCTTATAAACTACTACTATTGTTGCTGCTCTTCCTCAGCTACAAAACCTCTACCTTTTTGTGTAAGGTCACCTAAAAGATGTGGAAACCCATAGGGTGAGACCAAATGTCCCAACGAGAGATACAACTCTCTGCCAATGCTATTAAGGCACAAATAAACTCAGTAGGCAAAACAACTTTATAATAGGAGGAGCAGATTCAGCTAAATTATATGTATATAATCGGTAAAGTAGATTATACAAGATTAGGCAACTACTACTGAATAGTAGATCAAGTTATGTTCTAAAAAGGAATATGAATAACATGTTTAACAGTTGACTTCTCTTACCATCTTATAATTCAAGAAATCAATACAAGGATAAGGCAAAGGTGTCAACCAATGTGAGACGTATGTCACCTTAAGTACATATACTACACAGTTGTATTGTGTATTTTATTATGCCCTGAGGATTTGAGTCATACCACCCAAATCCAACTGCCCCCTGTAAAGGGAAACCGACAGTACCATACAAGGTCCATGGAAGAGCCAGAACCCATGACCTTCCAACACCTCTTGGTCAATACAAGAGAACACCATAGATACATACCAGTCAACTACAAAAGAGTGACATATGGTCACAAAAGGATTGGCTCATGCATGATCGTCCATATAAAACACCTAGCCCACCTTGGTACAAGTAAGGATGCTAGAAGAACAGGCTTAGGCATGGACATTCTTTAAAAGAAGGAGCGACTCACTCATGGCCATCCATATCACAAGGATATTGGCTCACGCATGGATGTCTCACACAACCTGTAATTGTGGATGCAAGGAGATACTCGACTTGCACCCCACATATTCAAAAGTATGCACTCCAAGTTACATTCATTTCACCAATCTAGCAAATAAATATGACACTAGAATGAATCTATGGTACAAGGCAACTACATGATTAGGTTTCACTTTATTAGTTATCCAATTAGGTGACTTTTAGCATCAATTAAGTTCCAACGTATAAAGCTAAAACAAACTCTACAAGAATAAAGGTGTGTTGCAACTCCAAAGGATATAAAATGTACAAGGTGTGATCTTGTCACACAACCACCACATGGTACTCAAAGTTTTTCCATCCACAAGGAAATCATCAATGTCACATATCATTGTGGGATCTTAATCCCTTAATCACATCACTTGAGGATATCACCTCTCAGTAGGCATCAAGCCATCACCATGTCATAGGACCTATCACATTAAGCCCTGCACATTATGCCTCATTGATGGGCATAAGCACCACCGTGTATCACATAATCACCACCACAACATACATAAGCCATGGTGTACATATCACTTGCAAGGTTAGGGAAAGAGAGAGAAAACATTCTATTTGGTAAACATTTCATGAGAGAGAAAACAAACACATAATTCAACATTTAGGGTTAGGGTTCCAAGATTTAAATGATTAGGGTTTGGAGCTACATACAAGTACTAAATACTAGATATAGCATCTTCCACATTCTTGGAGCATCTTAGGGTTAGGAAGCATCATTAAGGTCAAGCAAGCAACTATCCATATAGCACTACACATGGATCAAACATTACTCATAGATGTACATGGATTAGGTACTCGAGCATGTATTATCACCATACCTCAACTATGTGTCACGACCACCATCATATTGGGTTGCGGCCACTCACCATGCACATGTTGTGACCACCTTCACCCCAGGTGTCACGACTACAGCCAACCTTCCTCATGTCATGAGCACGACACACCAAGGGTGTATCAAGTCTCGTCCCACAAGCAACTAGGTCACATCAACTAGGGTTAGGGTGCAACCACCCAAGGTAAAATGTATTTTGTGATCCAAGAACAAGAATCATCTCAGCCTACGATAAAGGCATGGGTCGTCTTCAACACAAGAGAAAGTATTCATCTGAAGCAAAAGCAAGGTCCTACCAAGTCAAGGCAGGAGAGAACGACACACAACTAGGGCATCCCAACTGAAACAGCTCGTGGGTTGCAACCACGACACCCAAAGAGAAGACCCATCTCTACCCCAAAGACAAAATGTGGCATTATGACCACAACCAAAACAAAGGCAAACACGACGTTACGACCATGACACAAAACCTCAATCCAATGAGATGTCGCGACTCAATACAAAACAAGGCATGGTGATCACTAACGGTCAAGCCACCACCAAGACCAAGAACCACGATCAAACCAAGGTCAAAACATAGATAAATCTGTGATTAAATAGGTGATCAAACAAGGAAAACTCATCGTCACCATAGAGGAAAAACCTCATGCAAAATGGTCATCAACACCATAAAACAAACTTCAAAAAATACCATAAAAAGGAACCTCAACAAGGGAGAGAAACCAAGATCATCACCACCAAAATCGAACCAAACTTCATAGATCACTAAAACACTCGATCATCATGCATCCAACTCAACCAAGGTCAAGAAAAGAAGGGAAACCATCATGTGCCACTGACATAAAAAATGAGTATAAAGGAATAAGGGTTTCAGATTACATCCAAACCAAGAATGATCTCAACATCATCCAAGTTCTAAGGTTTATCACCATCCAATAGTATGTTAAGGAAATAATTAGAGAGAAAAAATAGTAACATGCAAGCATAAAGAGTGCAATAATAGAGGAGGTTAAGAGTTATATAATCTGCCTTAAGGAAGATCACACCAAGGAAGATAAGCTCCAAGCACACGATCACCAAGGAAGGTCAAGCTCCACTTTCGGCCACAAGATCACCTCAAGAAAGAGTAAACACCAAGGTCAAAGGATAGCTCAAGAAGAAGTTCAAGGCCGAATTTAAAAAAAAGGAAGGGGGAAAAGAGAGAAGAAATTCCCTTTCACTTGGGTGTCGCCTTGTCAAAACAAGGCATATTACCCTTGTGATGAGGAGATTACTCTCAAGAACAACCATCATGTTAAAACATGGTCTAAGGCCAAGAAAAAGGAAGAAGATGGGGCAGAGGGTCCAAAGGAAACATTAACAAGGAATATAAACACTCACCAAGGTTGAAGATGACCAAGGATCACCGCAAACACCACATGCAAGGGTTGAACCACCTCTGAAGCACCAAGAGCATGTCCTTCTTACTCCACCAAGCTCCAAGATCATCCAAGCAAGGAAGGAGAAAGATGATGACTGAAAAAGATCACTTTCATGGAGAAAAGAGAGTTTATATAGCAAATGAGGAGAGAGGTAGGGAAAGGGATGATGTGTCAACGAAAGAAGGCCCCAAAAGGACACTTGTCCACTCAAGAAACTAACATGCAACCACATAAAGCCCACATGCAAGGGGTGGTTATACACTCCGGGTTGGATCTCGACCACCTAGCCCACCCAACCCTCATGTCACGACCACGACACACTAAGGGAAACACCCATGGTCGTGACACACCACCAAGGACCACTAGGTCGCTACACAAGGTCGCCACAAACCCTAGGTTGAGACACTCTACACAAGAGAACCCATCTTGACCCAAGACATCCAAGATCATCTCAGTCATGACCACCATACCTAGGGGAGGTATCTCGACTGTGACACCCTCCACCCAGGCCCTAGGTCGCGACCTAGGTCGAAACAATGAATAAGGGTCACATGGTTAAGGGACACCAAACCCGAGAAAACTCTATCACCACTAAGGGTGATACAACTCATCTAAGGGTTCACCAAGGTGCCACAAAACACCAAAATATTCCTAATGAAGCCAAGAGAGAGATAAGGAACACTCTAGAGTTGGTAGATTACAAGAATAGCCCTTCTATAGGGTAATATGCAATTTGCACCAAAACTAGCACATAAAGCACAACACAACATCCAAACAAGCTCAAACTGGAGACTTAAGCTCTACACATTCTCTAAGATCATATCAAGGGATTAGAATAAGGTTCTAAGCACAACGCCAAGACAAAACAAATAGGGTTAACCCAAAACACAGATCATGGGTCTTACTTATGGTTAATACTTTCTTTTGCGAAGCTTGTGCATTATAAGACGATGATCAATCATGCCTAGACTTCTTGTATGTTGGTATAATTAAGGAACACTCTTAATGTTAAGATAACCCTACTATGTTATCTTGTGAACATCTTTTAGCTCTTTAATGCAATATCATGTTGAGCCTGTGTGTTACATGTATGGTGATGGTTTGTTGAGCGTTGGTATAAGGTATGTAAAGATAATGATGTTCTTACAGAGAATGATGTGATGGTCTTAATGACCTTTAGGCATGGTGAGCCCTAGTGGAGATGTGATCCTCTTCATGACGTGATAGGGGTTGGAACCCTAGGATTTGTAACCTGTGATGGTATGATGACCAATTTAATGTTATGTATGGCAATGAAATAGTACCATGTGATGATGTGAAGAGGAATTGTGTCCCACACATTTTATATCTTCTGAACTTGTTATATACTAATTCTTGCTAGAAATGAATTAGGGTTTTGTATGTTCACTTGTTTGATCCAACCTTAATTCACCCAATTGGTATTAACTAATCAAGTGAAACCCTAGTCATGTAGTTCCCTGAGCCGTAGAAACATCTCTAGTATCAAAGCTTGTTGAATGGTGAAACGAGAATTCCTAAGGGAATCTCAGAGCACATACATAACCGTTGATTATGGGGTGCGGGGAGTGTACATCATTGACATCCTTAACTACAAGTTATTGAGAACGGCTGCGATCGTATCTTAGATATTTTTTATATGTGATGTGACTAAGGACACTACGGTTGTACCTCAGGTGATATGGTTTTGTGTACCATGGTTTCTAGTGTCTTGACCTATACCAAGGGAAGACTGAGTGTTAGCAGCTTGACTATATGTCACCACAGGAAGCTTGATTGATATGTCACTGCATTCGACCCGAACTGACCGAGTAGATGTGAGATCTAGAATTCCAACTCTCCTAGATCTTGTACAGAACTGATTTTGACATCGTAGTGGTCATTTGGAGTTTGGGTGGTACGAATCAAACTCCCCAGTGCTTAATAAAAGATGTAATACAGTCGTGTATCATATATGTTTAGGGTCGCACACAACACTACACATTGGATGATAACCTTGATTACTCTTTTCACAATATATTTGATGTATAGTAAAACAAGAGAAGTAGCCATGGTTATGTTGTTAGATATACTACTACTATTGGTTATGATTATGATGTTAGCTATCTCATGTTTTTAATGATGCTTACCTTGATAAGCCATGCCTTTGTAATTAGAAATGCTTAAAACTGCTAATTGTGCTTATGCAATTAATTGTGCTTATGTTGTTAGTCTACTCATGATGTAGATCTGCTTAACGTGTTAGACATTGCTAATAATGCTAGTTATGCTTATGCTACTAGACTTATTCATGATGTTAGAGATGCTTATGCTACTAGACTACTTATATTGTTAGAAAGGTATGATAGTCAGACTAATGATGATATATGTTATCTGCTCATATGTGTATCTTGTTAATTAAATCTTTTTCTATACCTACATGTTTAACATGTTTAATATGCTCTATCTATTTAATTACTTAACTTGTTGTAATCAATAAGTGATGTTGAGAGTTATATCTCTCACTGGGACATAAGTCTGACCTCATGGGTCACCACATCTTCTTAGGTGATTGGAAGCAGCGATGACAGACCCATAACATCATGGAGGAGCTATGGTGCTGGACCTTGGAGAAGGTTGTTAGATGTCTAGTGTATCCTAAAGTCGTTCATGTACTCTCATATCCAAACAGAAAGTTTATATATGATGTTTTAGTCGAATCGAGCTTTTGTTAGCACGTTGATGCTTGTTCGTTTGGTATATGTGGATAATGTTCTCCTATATGAATATGTGGTGGCTGAGTCCACAAATGAGTTGTAAAAGATTCGTGATATGATGTATGAATATAAGCAAGATGTTGGACTCTTATGTAAATGTCCCTGAACATGTTAGTGCTATAAGGTTAATTAGTAGTCGATCACACTTTTGGTTTTGAATAATCTCATTTAGTGTGATGGTGTGTCACACATTTGAATAATATATGCCTACTTTTCTAGTAATGTATCCCATCACACGTGGGTGTATTACTAAATAACAGGGTGTATTCTGGGAGTATTCCATAAAAATGTAGAATGTATCTACTTATACTAGTAAAACACAAGCATTTGAGTTGAATGCGGCCACTTCTACTAGCAATGCGTACACGATTGAGTGAAATGTTCCCACTTTTCTAACGTTATATCCAATTAAATGTGGGTGCATTACTAAAGAAAGTTGGTGCATTCAACTCATATGTTGCATCATTGCTAGTAAAAGTGGGAATATTACACTCAAATGTGCTCTCATTACTAGTAGAAGTAGGTGCACTTCAATTAAATATGCAATGCATAAGTCTACTAGTGGCACACCCATATTTGAGTGAAATACGCCCAATTCTTCCAACAATGACCCATATTTGAGTGGAATGTGCTTACTTCTAGTAATACATCCAATAAAATGTCAGTGCGTCACTATAGAAATTGATGTATTTCACTCGAAGTGGGTACATTACTTCTCTTCTCTCGTCCTATTACTTCTCTCATTTACCCTCTCACTTCTCTACTCTCTTCCATTACTTCCTTCCTCTCTCATTATCTTTCCTCCCTCTCTCATTTTATTCCCTCCTTTTTTCCTTCTTACTTCCCTCCTCTCCCCACATTACTTCCCTCATCTACCCTCTCACTTCTCTCTTCTTTTTCACTACTCTCCTCCTCTCCCATTTTCTTCCCTCATCACTCATTGTATTCCCTCTTTACTTCCCTCTTTTCTCCTTTTATTCATCTCTACTTTCTTCCTCTTTTATTATTATTTTTGAAATATGTCGATATTAGTCTTGTTGAAATGTGCAATTTATAAGGATTCTAATGGTTTTTGTTTCGTAAAAAACTCATTACATATAAAAATTATAAGAAAAAAAGTAAACAACAAAAAATAAGTAGACAAGAGAGAGAGAGAGTGAGTGTGTGTGTGTGTGGAGGAGGGGAGGGGGCCACAACTGAAAGATTGGCTTGTCGCGGTTTCCCCCACGTGTGAAACACACATATAGAGAGGAGCACTTCACAAAAATTAAACGATGTTTAATTATCTCTCATCATAAAATGAGATATAATGATTTTTTGAACATAACTAATGTAGAAAATATCGTTTTGATTAATATGGTAGGATTTAGTTGGCAAGTTGTAAGTCTAATAATTTTACATTGGCACGTATAAATTACATGTACCTCTTGCTACACCCCTAACTCTTTTAATAGTTATTTCGTACATATAATCTACATGTGCTTCTTGGTACACGTTTCCAGAACTCTACTGATAAATATTTATCCATATATATGTTTGAATAAATCTTCAATTTAGCATGGTATGCCGAATTGGTCCAAACTCATAACCCACAACAATTATAAGTGCATTGACAGAGACCTACTTAACAATCAAAGTTTGCATTGGGACTTACCAAAATTTGATATGACATTATCCAACGCTCATTCATACATCTAACTCATATAGCTAAGTTGCAATGTAACCTTTACACAACTTATTAATTATAATGTTTTAGCTTCATGTTATTAGTCGTCACTAGTCTTTTCTAACACATATTGGTAAGATCGATTCACTTGCATATGTCTTTGCGTGTTACACTTATTGAATCCCGTAGTATGAATTCCATTTAGTCTTTTATTTAGAACCAATTAACATATCACAAAGCTAACACAAGTAATGTTGGTCTACATCTGTTTGAATAAATATCCAGATTGTTGAATGCTTATATAACACCACCCATTGCTACTCCTCTAAATGTGATGTCGACAAATAATCAAAAGAAAGGCATCGTGTGTCTTGCATAGCCTACCCCCATCTTTTGACGAAAATACCTTTTATTCTTTTTGCTCTACTACTACATCTTTTTCCAATAACAAAGAACCAATTCTTTCTCTATATGACATGTGTGAAATATATCCTTTTTTTGGGTATGAAAAAGAAGTCACACCAATTCTAACCTGTACGACCGATGCTTTTTCCATCACCAAAGATGGTATTTGATTAGAAAACCCATTTTTGTTTTTTTGTGGCCTTACGTCAACAAAGATAATAAAAAAAGGCATCATGTGTCTTGCATAGCCTACCCCCATCTTTTAACTAAAGAATCTTTTCTTCGTTTTGCTCTGCTACTACATCTTTTCCAATAACAAAGAACCAGTTCTTTCTCTATATGACATGTATGAAAATATATCCTTTTTTTGGGTGTGAAAGAGAAGTCGCACCAATTCTAACCTCTACGACCGATGTCTTTGCTATCACCAAAGATGGCTTTTGACTAGAAAACCCATTCTTGGTGTTTGTGGCAAAGGCCATGGGACAGTTTATATAAGAGAAGAAGGGGAGTGTAGACACCAACCAGTAGATACAACTTTGACAATGATGCTCACCACGGTCATGTGTGAAGTGACAACAAAGTAGTAGAAGGAGGTCATATATACTTAATCTTTAATTTTAATATACATACCTAAACATCTCCATTTTTTATCATGATACATTCTGGTAGAATGAATCGAGCAATCTTTGATAGTTGACATAATTTAAAGTCTAGGGGAAACATGGTGTGCTGAAATGCAATACAAGCTCAACGTAAAGTCTAGGGGAAACAACGGGTGCTGAAATGCAATAAAGGTTATGAGTGGTGTATGTAAATCCAAATTTGTATATTATGCATTTCTGGTAAAAAAAAGGTAAATGGCGCACCTCTCAAGACGGAGACAGCATACCGGACTGTTGCAGCAACCACCGTCCTCCCAGTTTTCAAAAAGAAAAACTGCCATTGGTCTTTTACATTTTCCGAACCACCGTCTTTTGCTTTCCCTTCAGCTGCTGCCCCCAGTGTGTTGTCACCGCCACCTTCACACCGCCATTACTGTCGCTGGAACTTGTATTCCTCCTCGTCCCATCCCTAGCACCGCCAACTCCAATTTCCTCTTCTGGACCACCCCCACACCCCGGTCGTTCTTCGGCTCCTCGCCTACTGCGGGAAGTAAAATGCCAGCAACCGGCTCCGCCATCCTTCCCCTCTTATTTCTCCTGGGATCCGCACTCCTCCCAGGGGTGTTCGCCGCCGTCGGTGTGAACTGGGGCACGCTGGCCTCTCACCGTCTGCCGCCTGACGTCGTCGTCGACCTGCTCCGCCAGAACCATATCCAGAAGGTGAAGCTCTTCGACTCAGACCCGGACGTTCTCCGTGCCCTCGCTGGCTCCGGAATCCAGGTCATGGTCGGCATCCCAAACGAGCTCCTCGGGCCGTTGAGTTCATCACCCGCCCTGGCCGATGCGTGGGTCAAACAGAACGTCTCCCGTTTCGCCGTCAAGGGAGGTACTGACATCAGGTTGGCAACCATCTGTGTTTTTCTTTTGAAATTTCGAGGCAGAAGTTGGAGGTATTGCGTCGGTGTTGTGCATCATTTTAAACACTGCATTGCTTCAGAGTTGTATGGAGTGCGTGCTAATTTCTAGATATTAGTGTGCTTATTACTAATCTCAATTGTGCATGGTATAACTGCTGAAGCAAGCGATAAAAAAACTGCTGAAACGGCATTTCTTACCAAGTGCCTACTTACTACATTGGTAATTAGTACAGGGTTCCTTGCTACGTGGGGTCAGAGAACAATATTAATGCTATACTAATAGTGGATCAGACAGTGTAAGTGATCCTATTGTCATTCTATATTCATGCTCACTCACAGGGTTCTTTCTTATCACACTGATTCACCTCAATGGAAAGACAATTCTTGTGACAACCAACCACACACTTGTAAAAGTTGGGAGCAGGTCTGAGCATGATTCCTAAGTGCCCTTGTGGCTCCTCGATAGCTTGGAATCTTGGGTTAGTCATAACATTGTGGTACGTACTACACCTAAGGAGGTTTTGGATCACTTGATGTAGTTCTATTCTCATAGGGGAAAATCTGTATTGATGAATTGACTTTATATTCTTCTCATTGTGCTGGCTTTTAAGGGTTTTTAATACTTTTTTTTTCCAGCTCAACCGACCACTTACACCTACCACTCCAGTATCGTCACCTTGGAGGGTTGAACCCACAACATCCTGCACATAAGCAGGCCTGTCCACTAGGTTGGTGCACTCTCATCCCTTTTAAGAGGCTAGGGGCTGAATTGAAAATTTATCATAACCTTAGCACGAACTTGTACAATTTGTAGTGTCAGCTGGATGAGATTCAATTGGCAAAGTTTATGGCATCCCTACTTGCTTCCTGCAAGACATTTTGTCATTCGATTCTGATTTTCGATCCTCTACTGACTCTTAATGATGTGCATTGCTGTCTGCCCTGTTTCTTGACACATTCTGTAACATCATTCCTAAAGTCCCCAATTTTGGTGTTTTCTCTTCTTTGAACCCATGAGTCGTGGCTGTGGATATTTTTGTAGTGCTTTTGTTGATTAACAATGTCATCATTCCTGCCCTTGTCAATTGTCATGACATTCATGTTGAGATGGAATGCTTTGTAAACGCGACAAACATGGGTGGCATTATAGGTTGCTACTGCTCCATGGTGATCTGTATTTGGGTCTTTTGCTTCTACTTTAAATCTTTTACTGACTTCCTCTGGATGGTGATGAGCTTAGTCACTTAGTTAGATTAAATTAGATACGTTTTGATGCCATCCACTTAGGCTCACAGGTGAATATTGCTCACATGACAACATCTCTAGACTAAAAATAAAATGTGTCAAACTTTGCAAGTAGAAATTTGTCGTTTACATGTCAATATAAATTTTCCTATAAGCAATCGATGCTTGTACCAATGACGTCTCTCTTCCAGTTCACTAGTTCAATTGGTGGTCAGACAGATTTAATCGGTTAACTCACAGAATGGGGAAAAAGAAAGAATCGGACCGAGAAGGAGCAGAAGAAGAAGACTGAGGGGGATGACGAAGATGAGAACAACAGGAAGAAGAGTAGCAGAGGAACATGAAAATAGTGCTGCATGAGGAGGAACTGAAGGTACAAAGGGAGGGAAAGTCGTAGAAGGTGAAGAAGGAAATTGAGTAACATAAGAAGAGGGATTACTTGTGTGTCTTTGTCTTCACCAAGTTGCCACTGCTGCTGGCTAGAAGTCCCAAGCACAACAAGGGCCTTTGGCTATGAGCACAGCAGCTCCAGCGCGCTCAAGATGCAATCATGCGAACAAGTAGAGCATATGGTAGCAACTCCACGCAAAGGTTGTGGCGGCAACAAAAAGTATAGGTGGCGACTGCTTATGGACAAGAGGAAGTCTCTGGATGGGGTTAGGCAAGAGTGAGGAGCAGGGGGTGTGCTGGGGAGTTAGGAGAGGGGACTAGGCATTGGGCGTCCCATGTCCTTATTCACTCATGGTTAATAGAATTTCATTCATACTTCCATCCCCAAGCAGTCACTTCAGCTGGCTCCAAGTTCAACCTCAGCAGGGGTCTTTTGGCTCCGGGTACAACAACTCCACTCGACAGCAAAAGTAGAGCACATGGTGGTGGTGAAAACTTTAAGAAAAGGTTGTGGAGGCACCAAAAATTGCAGGTCATAGCTGCTTGCAGGCAAGGGGAAGTTGCCAGCTACGACTGATAGAGTAAGGGCTATGTGTAGGAGTTGGGATAGTGGATCGAGCATTGGGTATCATGTGGCCCTATATGCGCCTGGTTACAAAAATCTCATTGATATTTCAACTTTTAGAAGTCAAGCAACTGTGTCATGTTCGATAACCAATCTTTGAAATGATCATATAAGAAAACCCATGCAACTATAGTTAACCTCAGTGATAGGCTAGATTCTATTACAAAGAGCTTATAACACCAAAGTGGCTAAATGAGCCAAAAAAGTGTAAAAATCAATAACAATGCAAGGGAAATTTTCTCTTTGGCCAATTTTTGCACATGCAACATCCGTAAGAAGGTGAAACTGGAAATAAGAATTCATCCAAGACTACACTATTAGAAGCCATAGTGAACAATCACACAATTGAGAATTGATAAATAAACTATCAACAAATTTTACACGCAAAAGATTGAAGCTGTGGATTGGAATTAGATACATGTAATCTGGTCTGTTTCTTTTTGAATTTCGATGTCTCAAAAGCAAGATGTTCCAATTTGTCATCCATGAAAATGCCATCACTGGACAGAGAATGGTGCCTACACAGCAAGGAAGCATGGACACGTTTCTAGACACGGACACCGACACTGACACGGACACGGGACACGTCAATTTTCTAAAATATAGGACACGGACACGGACACGGCTCTAGATGAGGGGGATTTTTTTAAAATATATGCAAATGTGTATGATGTATGTATTTATGTGTATATTTGTTTTTCAATATGTATGCATCTAAATTTATTGAAAAATTATCTAGAATTATTTTTATTTTTATTTTAACAACCTAGAATTATATATATTTTATGTATAATAGTATATGAATTTGAAGTATGCATGTGTTTGTGTGCAGCAGAAACAATATGAAGTAGATACCTAACTGTTGCAATTTCAGTAGATATAGCAGAATTTCAAAATAAATAAATGATGGCGTGATTGTATACGAATATGAAATCGCTTGTGTTTGTGTAGTAGAAACAATATGAAGTATCCACCTAGCTGTTGGATTACTTCCAATAGCAAAATTTCAGATATAATAGATGACTTTGCATTACTCAATCAATCAATTTATTAGATCAAAATGCAATTTATGGTAGCTAGTTGATCTTGGACTTTACATGTTGAATCTTTCTAAGATATTTTATATGCAATTCAAGTTAGAATACAGCTTTGTGTAACATTTTCTCAATGATAAGTGTAGTTGAATAGCAGCTGTATATCCAGAATATACTCAGAAATAGGCTGCTGCAGCAGCTGCAGCTACACAGATGTGTCCAAGAAGTGTCCTGGCCGTGTCCATGAAGTGTCCGGGCTGCAAAAATGGACCAAGATGGACAGGACACGCCCTGGCAGTGTCCAAAACGTTTTGGGCCGTGTCCGGGAAGTGTCCATGTCCAAAACGTGTCCGACACGGACACGGGGGCTGTATAGAAGTGTCCCTGCTTCCTAGCTACGCAGTCTTGTCTTGCCTATGATTGAGGGGCATGTTACTGGGGTTGAAAAACCAACGATCCAAGATTCTAACAATTTTCACTTTTGGCCACAATGACAAAGTTGTAGTGTTGAAGACCTCCCTTCTTCAGTTTGCACTACTGTTGATTGAATACTAAGATAAAAGCTTAGTATAAATTTATTTACCTTCATTTGATGTTTGTGGAGGAACAATTATTTGTGTGTGATTCTTATGCCTGACACAACTTATTTGTTGAAAGGTGTGAGTGGAAAACTCACGTGTGTTGTTATATTAGATGGCACACCCGGTCCTACATATAGGAGAAAGGGCGAAGACTTATAGACTTGGACTCGAGCAATGCTACATGGGTCGAGACACTTAAGTCCATTAACTAATTATCCTATTAACTAAATAGGCTAATAATGTATTCTAATTTCTAACTTTATTGATTCTTCTTTAAATATGAGACACTGATAACCACGAAGGAAGTCAACTATTAGAGTGAAGCTAGGAAGTGCAATGGGGAGTATAAACTGCTCCTCTTGAACGAGAAAGATAACTACCAAGGCTGCTCTAGTCTACAATGCGCTGGGGGAACACAATTAGTAGGAACAACAACATAGAGCAATAAACAATGTAAAAAAGAAATTGAAGAGCCAACAAGAGCTTACATAGGGAAAAGAGAAATATATTTTCCACACTTCTTAAGCATCAAGACAGCTGGGAAACCTTGGTTTTGCTGCTATGAGCCTTATATCGGGAGGGTGGCTAAAAGGATGCAAGAGAGAAGGTCAAAGGTTAATTAGGGAGATGAGCATAGTAGGTTTGGGAGGGGTTTTGAGGCTCTGTAAGAGAGAACAGTTGATAAGAATATGGATTATGGAGGAAAAAATAGAAAATAGGAGTGAATATGGCAAGGTGACATGGGATAAGAAATCAAGTATGAATGAAGAATGATGAATTACAATGAATTTGTGAAGCAAATTCCTAGAACGCACTTTATAAGAATGATGATTTGTATCTATAAGTATGATTTATAATAGATAAATATATATTAACAATTAGGAGTAGGATGGGGAGGAGACATAATGGTAGTGTGCTGGAATAAGAGGGACAAAGGAGATATATAATTTACTTTTCTTTTATATAGGGAATTAGTTTGGGCCTACCATGTCCATGGTGTGTCCAAGCTGTCCACGCCATGTCCAAGCCGTATCCAGGCTTTAAAAAAAGTGGACACTCCTGAGCCGTGTCCACTGTGTGTCTAGCCGTGTCCACGTTGTGTTTGTGTCTAACATGTGTCCAAGACGGCCACAACTGCCCCGTGAAAGTGTCCGCGCTTCCTAGGTTGTAGGACATATTATGAAGCTTAAATTTCAAATCCATCGGAGCATCCTAGCAATGTTCTAAAAGAGGGTATGCAATACACACTCATGTAGGGTGCTGCATGGAGTATATGCAGAATGCGGGCGCATATGCGGTGCATATGCCGTTTGTATTTTATAAAGTAATTTTATGAGTATAAAATTATATATTTTAAATGTATTACACCTATATATATTAATATATAAACATATAATATACATATATAGTATGTTATATATATGTTTGTATAGGCATACTGCATACATATATGTGTTTATGTGTATAACTAATTTAATGAATAAGTAAACAAAACAATTGATAATAAAATACACACACATGGTCTCTATATAAAAAGCGGCTGCATATGCAACCATATGCAATGCATATGTGGTCAGGACCGCATAATGGATTGCATAGACATATGCAGTTCGGAGAGGTAGCCAAACCGCATGTGCAACCTCATGCGGGGCATATGAGAGCACTTCATTTGAGAAATAACTATGATTTTTGGAAGAAAATGACTCTTATTTGATACATATACATCAGAACTATACTTTTCCTCTTTTAAAATCTAGGCCGTGACATTTAAATGCCACGCTAGCCTCTTCAGCATATCTAGCCTGTAGACCAACGTCATGGTGGGAGATCAACACCCATTTGCATGGGGTACTAAGATCGAACCACGATAGGTTTCGTCTCCTACCTCCTAACAGTTACTAGGGAAAGGCAATTGTAGACCCCCCATGATCCTTGCCCACTCCGCTTATCTTCGTATTAAGTTGGACAAACCGTCATCTTCACCTTGTCGTGGGGGTCACCATGACCCCTCGCCATGTGCTTTGACTAGGGAATGACACAACCTAACCTCATCCACCTCTCACCCTTTCCTTTGAATGTGGGAGGATTTGTGGCTTCTCAAACTGCTAACTTGTGTACCTAATGAACGCTACAAGCAGCTTCACCATCTCCCTTTTAGCCTCCCTCCACATCCAATTGCATTGATCTAAGTGTTAAGATCTCTTCCCCATCTCGACCTCCTTTGCCGCACCACCTTGAGTGCTAAGACTCTTGCAATTCTATTTCACACCCTTAACCACTAACCCACGAGCTTTGCAGTAACCTGAAGAAGCTTCCCGACACCTCCTCTAGCCCCAAGGCTGTTCTCTATTCCTTATTCCTATTTGCCCAGTGATGTCCTCCCACTACATGATGGCGTTGCATCTTTAGAGGGATCCACGCAACAAAAGCTTGCCGCCCAAGCCCGGGGAAACCTAACGAAAGTGAAGCCGTCTTTTATCCAACATGAGAAGCCTCTGGCTCTCCTCCAGACCTTGCTCGAGGGTTTTATCTCAGAAGCTCAGTTCCATCTCGTGTCAGCCAGGTGTGTCACCAGCTGTTGGATTAGTGTTCCCCCTTCTAGATCAATGACTCCTCGCAAAGGTGCACCCCTTGACCTAGGGTTTGGCACATCTTGATTAATGCACGTTGTAGTTGTCATTTATTTGTGTTTGTCTTTTAATTAGTTGTTTTTATTTTCTGTCTAGGGTTTTATTGGCCACTCTTTTGATATTAGGGTTAGATGTAACAGTTATGGACTTGTTTGTAAGTTCTCAATCCATTAGTTTTTGTTTCTGATTTCTGTAGGGCATGAGTGAAAATAAATCTATTAGGGCTTTAGATACGCCATCCATAAATACCCATGCCTGAAGGTATTGCTCGCAAGAGTTGAGTTAGATGACTGATCTTTTTGCGAATCAAATCATATTTCTGCCTTGGTTTTTTTTTTGGTTAGTTTTCAGGCCTATATTTTAGTATTAATGTTTGTCGTGAAGTCTAAGAATTTCAATGGAAGATTGTTGCCCATGTTAGGTGCTTAATGCCCTTACTATTGATTCGTAATATCCTTCGGCCGTATTAGGATCAAGGGATGCAGCCGGGAAAAAGTCATTTCGATGGACTGAACATTCTTTTTGATCGTTTGGTATCATTGAACAGTTTGTGAAAGCAATTTCTGAGTGAATTTCAATGCTGTTCTTATGGGAATATGTAAAGGCAGACCCTTGGAATTTCCACATCCCCCTTGGCATCATATTGTTCTCTCTTCCACAACCAACTTTTCTATGTGATAACAATCACTTCCTGTGTTTTAATTTTTTCTCACTATTCTTTTTCTGTTTTATCTATTTCATTGGACGTCAAAAATGTTTGATGGACCATTATCCATTCCATTGCTCCAAACAGGGGCAGAATAACAACATTCTACTGTACATCACGTCCCATCTCATCACAACATTTGCTTCCTCCCATCTTTTTTCTTTCTCATGAACCACACGTGGACTTAGGCCTTGTTTGGGGATGGGATTTGACCACTATATCCCTTGAAAAAATACCATAAAATATACTTTTAGAGGGAATATTCCAAGGTATAATTGAATAGTTATATCCCTATTATGGAGTTATACTAAGAACTTATACTAGGTAAGCTGGAATGGGGAGGGAATAAACTTTTAATCATTAATTATTTTAACCTCGGTCAACCTTAGATCAACTTTGTCCTACTTCATCCAAACAGGTTTTCAGGATTAATCGTGTTGATGTATGCTGTTCCAATCATCCCATCTCCATATTATGGCCTGGGTTTGTTCCTATCATCTGATTTTCATGTTAGGGAGTATTTTTTTTGGGGATAAAATATCAAGTTTGTGATATAAAAGATCACAATGGCTATATAAAGATCTTTTGCATATCGTAGGAACCCCGAGTACTCAAATTAAACTCTTTAGTTTTCCATAATCTGATTTTCATGTTAGGGAGTGTGTTTGTTAGGGCTAAAAAATTTCAAATTTGTGATATTAAATGATCACAATGCCTATATAAAGATTTTGCATATCTTAGGAACCCCAAGTAGTCAAATCAAACTCTTAAATTTTCAATGTAGGACCTTTAGCAATATATCCAACGAACTGATGACATATTTGGTTGACAAGACGATTTAATGATTACTAAAGAATACAATATATTGGTGGAATTTAGAAGTTAGCAATAAAATTCACTGTCGTAATAGCATCTCTCTCTGATATCTTTTGGATTTTTTCTTGGTCTATACTCTATAGTATTAATGTTAGTATGAAATTAGAAGAAATGAATTTTGATTATTTTCTACATTGTTTAATGTTTAGTTTAGGGTTTGACCTGAATATATGTATATAAGATGTTGTATGGGGGTATTGAGGAGGAATACATTTGTATATGATAGGGACATTTGCATGAAACTAAAAAAAACCAAAGATGCCTTGTTGTGCCAAGGCGTTAATGCACCCAAACTTGTATAATGCTGCCTTAACTAGTTTGACCTAATGTATAGTCCATGCTTCAATGCATCCCAATTTGCAAGTTATTATTTAGCCTAGAGTCCTTGAGTTTCTTCTTTTGAAATTTACTAGCCAACCCCAACACAGTTGGGGTTGAGGCTTAAATTATGATGAAACTTATTTTTTGTATGCTAGGTAGCACGTATAGTTCCTTTTAGTACCATGGCTATATGGGCATTTCTTAACAGAGGCACGCCTCGGAAGCTACCAGATTGTACTGGACATGTGGTGGACACAACCCAAGGGCTCCCATTTTATTTTTGTATTTGTTAAAGGTGTGGACGTGCTATGGACATGTTATGGACACAACATGCCCACATTAATTCCCTATATCAAATGAAAGTTATACATGATGTCTCCTTCCATTTCTTCTTCCAACCAACCACCAATACATCTTCCCCTTGCTACTCTGATCCCTAATATATTATTACTAATAGTGCATAATTCCTATATATATTATTTATTGTTCCTGCAACTATTGTTCTTTGGATATGACACGTATAATTCATGTTCTATATTTATAGGTTTTAAGTGCATATAGAAAATGTGATGCAATCTCATTATTCTGCATACAATATTTGCTCTCATAATGAGTTATACCCCGGGTTAAATGATTTTCTTATATAATGTTTGATTTTACAACGTAATCAAACTTTGGTTTTATTTCTATCCTTCTTTGGTGTTTGCTTTTAATTTTTACGAATTCGATGTTATGACCTGTTCATCATCGTTATCATCAACTAGGCCTTAGTCCCAACCACGTTGGGGTCAACTACATGGCATGGAACAAAATTTCGATCAAAATTGCAAAATTTAGCTCGGGATTTCAACAAAACTTATGATCGGACATCGAAACTTACGATCGGAGATGCAAAACGCACAAATGCACGGAATGGGGCGCACTTTCGCAAAAAATTCGAACCTAGGTGCGGAATTTCGCCGCACATGCTGAAATTTTGCAACAAAAAGCCCAGTTTGGGCTGTAATTTCGCAAAATGGTACATAATCCCAAATTTTGAGAAATTTGTTCCCAAAACTGCTAATACTTCATCTTGGGTATTTCAGCATTTTTTTAAATTTCTTGCTTCTAAAGGTTATTTTTCTTAATTCTAAGGTATGTTTCCCCTATCTGTCGACCATCTATACTCCGAAAATAACAAAGTCCTTTCTTGGATGTATGTATAAATGTCCCATGTAACCTAGTTAAATGTTGACGCTAGACTTATACAAGTTGAAGTTCATAATTTTGTAACTTGTAACTGTAAATTTTAAGTTGTTTGAAGTTTTCAACAGTCTAACTGTCTAGCAAACTTGATATTTCTGTTCATTTGTCCACTCACTCATCAAGACATGGATTCCACCCTAACCTCTAAACATATAAATTTATTTTATAATCTAGTCTGTTTGTGTCTAAACATAGTGTCTGCAGAATCTCATAACTTAATTCCTTCATTTTGCCATCGAAATTTCCATCAAAATTGTTCAACTTCCTTCACTTACAAATGTGGGAGACCCCCCACATCCAATATAAAATATTATTGCATATTTGAGTAGATCTTGGCGTTTAGATCGTCCTAGTAAATTTTCATGATTTAATTCGCTTATTTGGCCGTCGAAATAATTAGGACCGTAAATGTCAAAATTTCGGCCAAAATAAAAAAAATGTTTCTGGGCCATTGGACACGACATAGAAATCAGACATTTAATTCTATGCTACACAATGTTTTAAAAAACGTTAAGCGGTAACCGTGCGGACAACACCTTGTAAGTTGTAACTGGTTAAGCGGTAAGCGGCCGATTTTTTAAAAAACGGGTTTTAATTTCCTATATAATTTTATACAAAATTACATATATATGTATATAAATACAAATACTCTTTGAAACTTTTATATATATCTAAAGATTCTAAACACTCTACCCAACAGTAAAAACACCCAATTAGTTTATAAGATAGCTATAAGAAAATAATTATAGCGCCGACCAAAAAAAAAGAAGAAAATAATTATAGCCATAATATAATAAATAATAGATTTGACATAGATAAAATACACCACATACATGATTCAGAAATATTTTTGCATCACATGTTTACATAGTTAAGCAGTAAACAATAGACTCATTATTGGATACCTTTCTAACTTATTGTTATATGTCCATATCATCAATTAGTCATACATTACAGCAGTACAATTAACTAAAGTATGCATTCTAAAATTAGATAATAGTTACATATATTTTACTTGTATAAATTACACTTTACAACAGTACCCTATTATCCCAACTTGCATACAGTAAACAATAGACTCATTATTGGATACCTTTCTAACTTATTGTTATATGTGAATATCATCAATTAGTCATACATTACAGCAGTACAATTAACTAAAGTATGCATTCTAAAATTAGATAATAGTTACATTACATATATTTTACTTGTATAAATTACACTTTACAACAGTACCCTATTATCCCAACTTGCATACAAGTATGCATTCTATTAGACTAGGCTTATCATAGGATATTTAAGTTTAATATATTATAGTCAGTAATACTTGGGGCCATACAGTTTATATAAAGTTACAGGCGTACAGCAAAATTTACAAAAAACGGACAAAAAGCGGGAAAAAACGGGCAAAAAAACGGAAAAAACGGGTAAAAAACGGGAAAAAACGGCCGATTAATTACAAAAAAAGTTAACCGACGATTTTAGCAAAAATCGAACGGGCTGGGTGTTTGGCCGATTAATCGGCCGCTCAGCCCGTTTTTCATTTCACTGATGCTACATGGATCCTTGTATTCCATTCATCTTTGTCATGGGTCATATTCTGATCAAGATGTAAAGATTCAAAATCTCTCTTTATAAGATCTTCCTAAGTTAATTTAGGCCTTCCTATTCTTCTTTTAATTGTGCTTTACTCAATAGTATTGCTTTGTATAGGCACATTAGTCGTTCTACGTCGCTCATGTCCATACCATCTCAGTCGGCCCTTGTGCAACTTGTCTTTAATGCTCGCCACCCCCACTTTGTTCCTGATATAATCATCTCTCAAGTGATCTTTTCTTGTCTTCACACACATCCATCTCAGCATACACATTTCAGTCACATTCATCTTGTTGAGACCTTGTTTTTTCACGGTCCAACATTCACTCCCATAAAGCATGGCTGGCCGTATAGCTGTTCTATAAAATTTGTATTTTAGTCTGAGAGGGATCTTCCGGTCACATTATACTCCAGTTGCACTCCTCCATCTCAACCATCCTACAATGATCCAATGACAAACATCATTTTGGACATCCCGAATTATAGAACTACACCCACACCGATGTATATATTATGACCTATTTTTATATACCTGTTATTTCTATTAATTTCATGCTATAATTATAGAACTACACCCACACCCTACACTTCTGTCTTACACACATGCATGGATGCACACATACACACATGCACATCACTCCCCACACACATGCTTTGTGAGGTAGCTAATAGTGATGTTACTTGAAAATGCAATAGATAACCAAAATGTAAAAAATATACCAAGATGGGATAATGTATCAAACATCATCATGATCATCATCTAAGCCTCAATCCCAACCATGTTTTGGTCGGCTACATGGATCCTTCTTTTCCAATCAGCTTTGTTACGAGCCATACTTTGACCAAGATGTAAAGATCGAAAATCTCTCTTTATAAGCTCTTCCCAAGTTAATTTAGGTATGTCTCTGCTTCTTTTAGTTGTGCTTGACTCAATAAGCTTGCTTCGAATAGGAGCATTTGTCGATCTGCTTTGCACATTCCCATACTGGTGCGGATTCCGCTAGAGGCGTACACACCAGCCAACTAGGGTGGCTAGATGCACTCCACGAGGTCGGAACACACGAGATGGGATTTTGCTTTCGATATTTATATTATCCTTAACCAAGTCGATCACAAAGACTAAACAGGTCGCCCGCAAGCGTACGGGGTACTGTCGTAGTATAGGTGATTGGCAAGATACGGGGTCGGTCCACAGGGATAGAAGGGGCACTAGAGTTAGGTAGTGTAAGCTATGTTCCTAGTGCAGAGATTAGGGTTTGAGGGTTTTAAAAGGGTTTGATGGTTGATTATGCTAATTGAACAAGTAAGAAAAGCAAGATTAAACCTAAGCTATCTTGAACAAGCAAACTAGCAAACTAAGTTAACAAACTAGCTAAGCAAGGGCAAGAGTAAGCTACATTAGACCAAACAAGCAAGAAGAAATTGAGAAGCTAAGTTAACCACTAACAAGAGCAAAGACCTAAATTAACACTATAGAACAAAGCTAAGCAATTGACTAAGTTAAGCTAAAGCAATTAAACTAGACTAGCATTAACAAGCGAGCAAAGCAGTTTGGGTTTTAACAAGTTGATTAGGGTAGGTGGGCCGTTTGGGGGATGTAACTTTGATATTAGTTGGGGAAGATAGTTAGACAAGCATGGTTCTCATTCCACATCTAGATTACCAAACCAAACAATAAGGCCAATGCCATTAGAATATACCCTATACTACTAGTAGAAGACTAGGGTTAGGTGTAATTCTAATGGGATTAACCAAATCTAGGTTTCTAGAGTAAGTGATAGTGAGCAATTGAGGGTTAAGGGTAGAGATGGGAGTAGAGATGAGGGTATTTGACCTCATGCCACTAGCCACTCTAGCCTTTAGAAGGCCCTAGGCAATTGCATCACTCTCACTTACACTAGCCACTTAAATCTCACACTCACTTGTAGGAGGGGGGATGTGTATGTAGGAACAAAGAGGGCTAGCTAGGGATCCACTAATTGGACCTAGGAGCCAATCCTAAGATTGCCACATACACTCCAATCCCTCCTAGAAGCTAAGTGTCATCAAACATCTCAAAGCAAGCAATCCATGTTATAAGCACAAACTACATGCAATAAAATAGGAAAAGAGATAGAAGCAAGAAACAATCATCATAGATAGAAATTGAGTTCATTAAAAGCAACTTTCCCCCAACATGGTATCAAAGTCACATTTTAACCCCAAACAGCCCACCACAAGGGGCTTAGCTATACATAATCAAGGAAAGAGTAAAAGAAAGGGGAAGAAGAGATAGAAACGCCATGGAGCTTGGTGTAGTATCCTTCTTCTTCACCTCCAAGCTGCTGTGGACGACCTCCCTCAAAGGGTGCAGGGGAGCATGAAAATATGGGGGGTTATGGATGAAAACCTAAAAAACTAGGTTTCCAAGGTGGAATGAGGGTGGAGATGGTGGATGGAGAGGCAAAATGCAAAGGAATTGCACTAATAGCTCAAGGAAGGAAGGTGGAAGCTTGGAGCAGCTGTGGGAGAGGCTAGCCTTAGTGCCCCAGCCACCACCTATGTATATATAGGTGGTGGGGAGGCACTAGGGTAAGTAGGGGCAGTTTAGGAAATACAATGTAAAAGTAGGGTAGGGTTGGTGGATCACCACGACCGTGGTGAGGGCAGTGAGATACGATCGTGGGGTGGCAAAACGGTCGTGGTATGGAGGGAGTGGTGAAAGGTCAAGTATGGTGGTGGCCACGGTCGTGGTGGGTGAGGGGCACCACGGCCGTGTCGGGTAACACGACCGTTTTGGAGGAGGGAGATGTGATCGTGGAGCAGCACCACGAGCGTTTTGTACTTCATCGGCCACGGTCGTGGCGCCTTGGGTGAAAACCCTGTTGAAAACTGGAACTTTGGTCATTAATTTCCACGACCGTGGGGGTTGCCCACGGTCGTTTTCTCTTCTTCTAACCACGACCGTGGTGTCTTCAATGGCCACAGTCGTGGCAGTCTTTGGAAAAACACTGTTGAAAATGACACTTCTTTGCTAAAAAACGCACGACCGTGGTGTTGTAGCCACAGCCGTGGTGAGGCTTGCATCACTTGATTTCACTTCAAACTCCATCATTCTTGGATGTCTTTGCTTGGGGATGACTCTTGGCCATTGGAGGTAGGTTGAGGGAGACTCTGGAGCCTTCTTTGGGTCCCTCCATGATTGGGGGAATCCTAAAACTCCTTCTTTCTCTCTCGTCCATCTAAACATGGTCAAAGTACCTGAAAATAGTGCAAAGAACATCCATAAGCATATTTGCAATGATAGGCATATTAGGGGCAAACGCTTGTAATCTAATATGTTTAGATGTGATTTAAGTACAAAATGGCACAAGATGGAGCCCTAAAACAGGGCTACATCACATACCATCTTAGAAGACCTTCACACAACTTGTCTTCGATGCTTATCACCCCCACTTTGCTTCTGACATAGTCATTCCTCAAATGGTTTTTTCTTGTCTTCCAACACATCCATCATAACATATGCATTTTTGCCAAATTCATCTTGTTGAGACTTTGTTTCTTCGCTGCCCAACATTCACTCCCATGTAGCATGGCCATATAGCTTTTCTATAAAATTTTCTTTTAAGGAAAATGTATTAAACGTTTAAGGAAAATAGAAGTATTTACTGATGGCACAACTTATACATGATAAGGATTCATGCAAACCCTAATCCTTAAGATACTAATATAATCGTCAATCAAAACTTACATGGAGGCATAATAATAGATATATGTGAACACCCCTTACAAGCTGAAGCGAAATGTCCAAGCTGCTACAAAATTTTCGAATTCTTTTTCCTAAAAGAGGTCTGGTGAAGACACCTATTACCTAATCATGGGTCTTCAATAGCATAATAATTATTTTGATTCGACATCATAATATAAAACAAGATGACAACCTACTTCGGTGTGCTTAGTCATCTCATGGAACACTGGGTTCCTAGGATTGAAAGTAGATTCCATATTATCAAAACATATAGGTATAGGAGAGTCAATTAGATGCTAAACTCCTTTAAGAGTGCCTTTACCCGTAACAAGTCATAGGTTCTACGAGCCATTACCCTGCACTCAACCTCTACACTAGGTCCGGCCAATACATTGCCTTTTTGCTCCTCCATGCCAATATGTCACTAAGTTATCCTTTTTCTCAATGTGCATATTCTGAATACACAACCACTATTTATGTCTTCTTTTTCTATGGCCGTCGTTATTTATGTCTTTTCATTGAAGAAATGTAACATGAAGCTGAGATCTAATCAAAGTTGCAAACAAATCTGTTAAAAAACGAATCAACATGTAAAATCTAAGTCGAGTTAGATATCATGAATCACATTATAGCCTAACAAATTGGTTAGTTGAGTTATGTAACTCATGTATATACTCTAAAAAGTTACGATATCCACTGAAGAAAATGCAACATGTTTATTACAAATTTACAATTTACACACATTATTGCGGCATTCAATGCCGTGCCCGTATCCTATATTTTAAAAAATTTCCTCGTCCCGTGTCCGTGTCTGTGTCTTGAAACGTGTCCCTACTTCCTTGGCTAGGAAGCACGAACACTTCTAGGAAGTCCCCGTGTCTATTTTAGACACATTTTGGACACATACACTTCTTGGATGAGGCCCAAAACGTTTTGGACACGAACAAGATGTGTCATGTCCATTTTGTCATTTTTTGCAGTCCAGACACAATTGCAAACTGCCCGGACACTCCATGGACACATTAGTGCAGCAGATGCTGGTGCACCTCGAACATGGCCACAATTGGAAGACAAACAAGATTGAAGAGTCTGGAGATTATGTATCAAGAATCATTAAGATGCCATACAATCGCCACAACCTCGCAAAATGTCGCCAAGCAGAAGCCAAAATTCATTTATGCACTGGCTCACTGCTTATGTGATGCAGATGTGAACATAAAAAATTGAGCTAGCCAACTCAACGTGTTGCCACTAAAAGACTGCAGTCTAGTGTTCAAGGGATGATAAAGATTGAATTCCACACGGAGCCCCATGAAGGCATCACAATGCACTCCGAATGTCGTCTTATCTTCAAGTTGTAGTGTGTTCATACTCAAGCCAATTTAAACAATTACAATAGAATCTCTTTTGTATCAGTGGACATGTGCCAAGTGATGTTCGACATCCTTGGCAATTGGGAAGAAAGTTGGTTGCAGCTATTTGATGACTCAATCTTGTTAAGCATCCATGATAATACTCTGGAATCTCACTTAAACCACCGATCCGAAGCACGTAGCTTGTTGTCATCCGAGTCATCTATGGATGGAGGAAACATAATGATATGAGTAAGATAACTCATCTAGTGAATCTCAATCTAGAACAATTAAGGTCACATCATACATGTGGAAAATAATGTTGCAATGTAAATTTTATAAGTGAAGACCTATCTTATATATAGGAAGAGAGGGGATTACACTGATCTAGCTTAAGTGTTATATGGATCACTGAAGTAGACAACTTTCAATGGGCCAAGCTAATATACTTCATCACTAATTATCTCAACACTCCCCCTCACAATACAATTTTAGCTTGTTATTCATATACTAAAACAAAATAGGAAGAAGTGGTTTGTTGAGGATATCTACTACCAGTATTCACATATGGAGTAATTCTCTTCTTTGCTTTGACTAGATGATCACGTACAAAGCGGCAATCGCTTCAATATGTTTATTATGCTCGTGGAAGACTAGGTTGTTGCTGATATGAATGGAAGCTTGATTATCACAATATAATGATGCAAGTTGTTGGATGGGAAATTTGAGTTTAGAGAGGATTAGTTAAACCCACTAACAACTCATAGCATGCATATGCCATGGCTCAATATTTGGATTTGGTGCTTGACCAAGCACTAACAATTTGTTTCTTGCTCCTCTAGGCGAGGTGATTACCCAATAGGATACAGTATCTAGACGTGGTCTTCTATCTTAGGGGTCCCCAACCCAGTCTGCATCGACATATCATGTTATAGTTAGTGATTGTATTGGGCTCGTTCATAGAATAAGCCTTTTCATGGGGAACTCTTTAATATTGCAAATACGTTGTATATTATCCAATAAGTCTGAAGAGGTGTGCTGGAGTGTTGATTAACGACCCCAACAACATAGACATGTGATGGTTAAATATATTAGTTTCCCGAAATCCACTATTTTTTTCATGCATCACTGAAGAGATCCCGCTCATCTGAAGTCTTCACGTGGTAATCCATTGGAGTGGAGACATGTTATTCATCAATAATTCCCGTCTCTTTTAATATGTCAAGGACATGCCACCTCTGAGAGAGATTGAGCCCCTATTTGGATAGAAGAACTTCAATGCCAATGAAATATCTAGGTTCCTAGATATTTGGTATGGAAGTTGAGTTAGAGAGCCTTCTTAAGATCCTATATTCCATGTACATTATTGCCAATGATCAAAATGTTATCGACATAGACAACAAGCAAGACATGTGACATGTCCCTTTTTTAATGAGGAAAATGAGTGTTCACTTGTAGGCTATCTGAATCTAATTGATCATTATCATCATCATCTAAGCCTCAATCCCAACCATGTTGGGGTCGACTATATGGATCCTTCTTTTCCAATCAGCTCTGTTATGGGCCATACTCTGATCAAGATATAAAGATTGAAAGTCTCTCTTTATAAGCTCTTCCCAAGTTAATTTATGTCTGCATCTACTTCTTTTCATTGTGCTTGACTCAATAACCTTGCATCAAATAGGCGCACTTATCGGTCTGTGCTGCTCATTTCCATACCATCTTATACAACCTTCACACAACTTGTCCTTGATGCTCATCACCCCCACTTTGTTCCTAATGTAGTCATTCCTCAAACGACATTTTCTCGTCTTCCGACACATCCATCTTAGCATACATATTTTGTCAACATTCATCTTATTGAGACCTTGTTTCTTCACTGCCCAACATTCACTCTCATATAGCATGACTGGCTGTATAGCTGTTCTATAAAACTTACTTTTTAATCTGAGAGGGATCTTTTGGGTCACATACTACTACTATATTGAAAAACGTTATGAGCGACCGCCAAGCGAGCTTAATCGGTGAAGAGATCCAACCGTTTAATTTTTCTGTTGAGCGCCCGCTTAGCAGATTTACACAAAATGGCCACTTTTTGGCAGCTAACCCGTTTTTCCTGCTTTTTGCCCCTTGTTTCTGTTTTTTGCCCGCTTTTTACCCTTTTTTAAAATAGTGTTGTAACCCTCTAACATGAAGTAAATTATATTGTCCAAGTATTACTGACTATAATATATTAAACATATATACATTAAATGTTCTATGACAAGCCGTAGTTCTAATTTAGAATGCATAATTTGTATGTAAGTCATGATAATAAGTTCCTACATTAATGTATACAAGTAAATTATATGTAACTGTCATCTTATTTAGAATGTATTTGATTAAATGTACTTCTGTAATGTATGACTATTTGATGATATAAAAATGTAAAAATAAGCTATAAGGTGTCCATGATAAGTATATTGTTTACTGTCTAGCTATATCAACATGTATGCAAATTTTTGCTGTATCATGCATATAGGGTGTTTTATCCATGACAAGTCTATTGTTTACTATATTACAGCTATATCATTGTTTCATAGTTGTGTTACAAACTATTTGGGTCTTTTATATTGTTGAGTAGAGTATTTAGATATATATAAAGTTCCAAAAAGTATAGTATTTATATATGTATTTGTATTTTTGTATAAATTTATATAGAGAACTTAAACCTATTTTATCATAAATCGCCCGCTTACCGCTTAGCCAATTACAAGCAGCTGTCCACACGCTTACTGCTTTACATTTTTTAAAACATTGCACACTACAATTGCACTCCTTCACTTCAACCATCCTACTGCGATCCTGTGACAAACGTCATCTTGGACTCAACATGTCTGTGCTCACTTAAATTTATATAGAGAATTTGCTTTTTTTTAAAAAAGCATCAAAGTTTTACTAATATTTATCGAAGTTTGCATATAAACTTCCTCAATGGTTCCACAAACTTCCACTTCTACACCCGACGACGTCGAAGTCCTGCACCATGTCTGTGCTCACCTTCTGTTGATACCCTTGATGGGGTGGTGGTAGGGGAATAGGTGGGGTATCCCTAACTTGAGGCGGAACATGATGATAATCAACCTGTAAAATAACAAATTCCAATGGTGAAGCAGGTGCAGTAGTGACAATCGAGGTAAAGGACAATTGGTTCTCATGAAAAGTGACATCATTAAAGACATGCAACCGTTGAGTTTTCGGATCGAATCACTTATAGACTTTGTGGACTTGGTAATATCCTAAGAAGGCAATCTTAATAGTTTGTGGAGATAATTTGTCATCTTTTATATCGAAGATGTGCACCAAATTGACGCCTAGAAATGTGAGTTGAGAGAGATAGGTCGTCTTTCAGGGTAAAGGATAAAAATGACGTTTTATCCTTTATGATAGAAGACAATTGATAATTGGTTAAAAACATGTAAAAATGGCCTCAGATTAAAAATATTTTTGTAAATTAGCATGAATTTCGTAGGATTGAGTACACGATCGTTGATGAATTATACCAACCGTGAAAAATAAGATTATCTTGAATGTAATGGGATGAATACAAGATTGGACGCCCTCTCCTTTATATAGGAGAGGAGAGACACCTTAAGACTTAGGACGCAAGTATTATAAACAGGCTGAAATACAAAAGCCCACTAACTAATTAACCTATTAACTAAATAGGCTAATATAGACTCTTTAACACTCCCCCTCAGGCTGGAGCATGGGTGAAACACGTCCAAAGTTTGGAGGTTACAAGACTCAATAAAACGATAAAAGAAATGATAAATGAAAGATAAAAGATAAATATCACTCCCCATACAAAATTTGATACTCCCCCTTAATTAATACTCCTCCTGAACCATGTGGTGACAATGCCTCTCTTCTTTAAAATTGGATTCTGCAGGCTGGAGATCCTCGAGCTTTGAAGGTTTGGAGTGCATCTGGAATGAAGAGCATCTGAAGAATGGAACCTGATACTGCAACAGTAATTCACCACTTGGAGCAGACGATCCTCAACACCATCACTACGTCATCTTCATTGGATTACATACTTAATGCGACATGAACGCGGATGCCCAATGTCGATGTAGCAGTAGCGGAATCTTCAAATTGTTTGAGAAGACGTGCATAACGTGGCACGAACACAAACATACGATATGCTAGTGATACGATGCTGGTACCATAAAACTCTGACGCATGAACCTTGGGGGCATGATGGGAAAGGAGATCATCCATCAAGGAAAGTCCCAAGTAGATCAGCAACAGGTGATGTCGAAATAGCAGATGCGGCTCGGAGAAGACGTGATGAAGCAGCTCGGTGAAGATAAACTAGATGAATCAACCTTGCAGAAGTATATTGGCAGGCTTGCTGAGCTTCTGAAAAATCTGAAGAAGCACCCATCTGTCTCATGTGAATGCAACTGAAGTACACCATCAACACTTGACGTCAGTGTATTAAAAAATGGCCCAGGCGGCTGCTTAAGCGGCCGCTTAATCGGCCAAAACACCCATCCGCTTAATTTTGCCCTTAAGTGCCCGCTTACTCGGTTTGAAGAAAAGCGCCCGCTTTTTTCCCGCTTCACCCGTTTTTTCCCGCTTTTTTTCCTGCTTTTTTGCCCGCTTTTTGAAAAAAATGCTGATGTTAGCATGTAATGTTATTTGTGAACGGAAGAGACGGATGGAGCGTTGTTGCACACTGGCAACGTGAGAGACCCAATAGGGTTCTCCTCTCTATTTATAGTAAAAGGAAAATTACATGTAGGTACAGCAGTAATATGAAATATGAAATAAACACAAAGTAAAGATATATTAACACTCCCCCTCAAGCTGGAGTGTACACATTGTGGATGCCCAGCTTGCCGCATAAATTCTGGAATACTGCTGGACCTAATGGCTTTGTCAAGATATCAGCTAGTTGATCTTCAGACTTGACATATGGCGTCACCACATTGCCATTCTTTATCTGATCTCGGATGAAATGACAGTCAACCTCTATATGCTTTGTGCGCTCATGAAAGACAGGATTCCTGGCAATATGTATAGCAGATTGATTGTCACACTTGAGAATCATGGGAGTTTGAATCAAAATCTTCAGCTCAGATAAGACAGATTTGATCCATTGCAGTTCACAGCATGCATGTGCCATAGCACGGTACTCAGCCTCAGTACTAGACCGTGCTACCACTTGTTGTTTCTTGCTCTTCCAAGTAAATCAGATGATCACCAAGAAAGGTGCAGTAGCCAGATGTGGATCTTCTATCAACTTGATTACCAGCCCAATCTGCATCTGCATAACCTGTGAGAGTCAAAGAAGATAGAGGACTCTTGGGTTTATAATAAGTGATCCACTTTCCAGGAGCACTTTTAAGATATCTCAAAATCCTGCATACAGCTGTCCAATGTGACTGTCGTGGTGTGCACATGTGTTGACTTACTACTCCAACAGCAAAAGAAATATCAGGTCTTGTGACAGTTAGGTAAATCAACTTCCCAACTATTCTCCTGTAATGACCTGGATCTGAATATGCAGTATCATCTTCCACCTCCTTGATGTGATAATCCATAGGAGTGGATACGGGCTTAGAATCAGTCATACCCGTTTCCTGTAGCAAGTCAAGCACATACTTTCTCTGGGAGAGATTTATACCTGCATGGGATCTAAGAACCTCAATCCCTAGAAAGTATCTCAGCTTCCCCAGGTCCTTTGTGTGAAAGTGTTGTTGTAGTCCTTCCTTCACACGTGATATGCCTGTAGAATCGCTGCCAGTAATCACAATATCATCAACATAGACAGCAATAATTATGGACCCACCAGAAGTGTTAATATATCTTCACTTTGTATTTATTTCCTATTATATATTACTGCTGTACCTACATGTAAATTACCCTTTACTATAAATAGAGAAGAGAACCCTATTGGGTTGCTCACGTTGCATACGTGCAACAACACCACAGCCGCCTCTCCTTTTACATGGTATCAAGAGCAGGTTAGGCTTCCGCAGCCGCCGGCCCTCCCACCCAGCGCCGCCCCCCCCCCCCCCCCCTCCTCTCTCTTCCTCCCGCCGCCCCTCTCCTTCAGCCGCCGGCCGCCTCTCCCGCCGCCGGCCGCCGCCGCAGCCAGCAGCAGCGGCTGCTGCACCTTGCCGCCGGCGTGCGGCAGGGGCAAGGGCCTTCCGTGCGGCGCCGCTGATCCTCGGTGGCTCGTCCCATGCTGCCGTAGATCCCGTCGCACCACTCTACAGGCTCAGTCTACGTCTCCGGGCTCTTTTTCAGCCTTTTCGGTTTCTTTTTCGGGCGCCGATCTTGCTGCTCGGGGATCTCCGGTTGATACAACGGCCTTCTAAAGTCCTACCCGGGGGTCTCGTCTTTTCCAGTGTGGCTTCCTAATCACATCTCCTTCATGTGTGATTAGGAACCTCTCGTTTGAAGGCTGTCGATGCGTCAGTAACGCATCCTCTTTCCAGTTTCTGTCGTGACGTGTATCTCTCCGTCACGGGACGTGTATCTATCCGTCCACTCAGCCTTCTGCGTGACGTGTATCACTCCGTCACCCGTATCCCTGTTGCATCATGGAGAACAAGACCTATTATGAGGTCTCGCCTATTCCTATCAAGCTCAATGGGAAGAACTTTCTGCTTTGGATGAATGCGGTTCATACTGTCTTGGAATCGAGGGACCGCGCCAAGTTTGTTGATTCTGCGCCTCTCACGAGCGCTGACAAAGACTATGCAGAGTGGAAACGTCTTGACAGCCTTGTGAAGACTTGGCTATGGGGTAGCATGGAACCGTCTATTGCTTCGAGGTTCATGTTCTACTCCACTGCTAAGGAGATTTGGGATGCTGTTAAGCAGCACTATGCTCAGGAGAAAAATGCTCTTCGCCAGTTTATGATCTATGATCGTCTGTTTGCAGAGAAACAGGGGGATCGATCCCTTGAAGAGTATTTTGGTGTGATTCAGTCTATTTCCCAGGAGTTGAGCTACTATCATCCCGTGAAGGTTGCTGAGCAGATTAAAGACAGAGATGATCTTGTCACTGCCAAGTTCCTCTCCGGCCTTAGCTCCTCGTTTGGTTCAGCGCGTAGTGTGATTCTTGCATCTGACAGATTACCGAGCCTTGCGGAGACCTTCTCTAGGATTCAACAGTCCACCTTTGAATCTGTTGATCCTTCTCCGGTTGTTCCTTCTGGAGATTCTCATGCCTCCATTGCTGCAGCAGTTCGCGGAGGACGACCTGCATCTACTACAGCTGACAGGCCTGGCTTGGGCAGAGGACGTGGGACTCGTCCTCGATGCACTTTCTGTGACAGACCGGGGCACACTGTTGACAGATGCTGGAAGAAACATGGGCGACCTGCCGCCCCACCTGCTGGAGCTGCTAATTGTGCTACTTCTGACTCTACACCTGCGAGCTCAACTTCCTCTGGCATTACACTTACTCAGGAGGAGTATGACCGGTTTATTCAGGCTACTCAACATTGGAGTGTGGGCGCCTCTTCTGCTTCTTCAGCGCACCTTGCCTCTACCGCGGGTAATCAGGCTACATCTTTTATGGCTACTGGATCCGCAACTCCCTGGGTGGTTGACTCTGGTGCCTCCCAGCACATGACTGGTATGAGGCGACTGCTTCGCACTTTTGACTCATATATTCCTCACCCATCTGTTACCTTGGCAGATGGTTCTGTGAGGAGGGTGGTGGCTAGTGGTTCTGTGTCCCTTACTCCAGATATTGATTTGAAATCTGTTCATTTTGTGCCTGAATTTCCTTTCAATTTACTTTCTGTTGCCAAGTTGATTGACACTATGAACTGCACAGTAACTTTTGGGCCTTCCTGCTTTGTCTTACAGGATCTCAAGAGTTTGAAGATGATTGGTGGGGGGCCTAGGAAAGGTGACCTCTACCTCTTTCCTGGTGATTATCTACCTCGTCCTCCACCTCCTGCTCCAGTTTCCTCCGCCATGCTGAGTGGTTCCCCCTTGCTATGGCATTGCAGATATGGCCATCCATCCTTAGACAGCCTGAAGAAATTGGAACCCGATCTTGCTCATGTGTCTTCATTAGAGTGTCAGTCTTGTCAGTTGGGCAAACATCATCGGTTGTCCTATCCTGTCCGTGTCAATAATCGGGCTTCTAGCCCGTTTGAGTTGGTTCACAGTGATGTATGGGGTCCTGTTAAAAACCAAAGTTATAATGGTTTTAGTTATTTCATTTCCTTTGTTGATGATTACTCTCGCATGACATGGATTTATCTGTTGAAAAGTCGGGAGTCTGTGCTTTCCATTATCAAACATTTTCATAAACAAATTCAAGTTCAATTTAACTGCAATATCAAAATTTTTCAATCTGATAATGCCCTTGAGTATGTTCAGAAAGCAATGAATGAGTTTTGCAGTTTGGTTGGTATGATTCACCACACTTCTTGTCCTCATACTCCTATGCAGAATGGTGTTGCTGAACGTAAAAATCGCCATCTTTTGGATATCACTAGGTCTATCATGTTTGCATCCAATGTGCCTAAACGTTTCTGGTCTGAGGCTCTTCTCACTGCCTGTTTTTTGATTAATCGGCAGCCCTCTTCTGTTTTGAATGGGCGCACTCCTTTTTCTGTTTTACGCCCTATGGACACACCGTTTCATGTGCCGCTTCGGGTTTTTGGCTGTACATCCTTTGTTCATAATTTTGATCCCAAACAAGACAAACTCTCTCCTCGGTCCTTGAAAACCTTGTTTCTTGGTTACTCTGGTACGAGTAAAGGTTACAAGTGTTATTGCCCCAATTTGCGTCGTATGTTTGTCTCTAAGGATGTCACCTTTCATGAAACCAGCCCGTATTTTGCACATGCTATGAGCAAGGGGGAGCAATTGAGTGAGGGAGTGCCACCCGCAATTCCAAGTGAGGGAGTGCCACCTATCATTGTTGCAGACATATCGCCTGATCCACCTACCATTCAACCCTATACCCAGGTTTATCATAGGCGAGGTAGACCGGATCCAGATGAGGTAGCGGCACAAGTCCATGAGCCTCCTTCCCCATCTTCTACTCAAGAGATTCCTACAGCGGCTTCTGATCTTGATCTTCCTATTGCTGTCCGGAAAGGTATACGATCATGTACTATTCGACATCCCATATCCAATGTATGTTGTTTGTCGCACTTATCTACACAGGCTCGTGCATTTGCTGTTGGGATGGATTCTGTTCAAATACCAAGGAACCACTTAGAGGCTATGAAGGACAGTGGCTGGATGCAGGCCATGCAGGTGGAAATTTCTGCTCTGGTTGATAATGGCACATGGGATCTGGTTTCCTTACCTGCGGGCAAGAAAGTTGTGGGCTGCAGATGGGTCTTCACAGTGAAACACAATCCTGACGGTTCGATTGAGCGGTTGAAGGCCAGATTGGTAGCCAAGGGCTACACACAGACATATGGAGTGGACTTCTTTGAGACTTTTTCTCCGGTTGCTCGTCTCAATTCTGTACGGATCCTTATCTCTTTGGCTACTACTTTTGATTGGCCTCTTTTCCAGCTGGATGTCAAGAACGCCTTTCTTCACGGGGTTCTTCAGGAAGAGGTGTATATGGAGCAACCACCCGGTTTTGTTGCTCAGGGGGAGTGTCAGCAGGTCTGCAAATTGAAGAAGGCTATCTATGGGTTAAAACAATCTCCTCGGGCTTGGTTTGACAGGTTCAGTGCTGTTGTTTTACAGATGGGCTTCTCTCGTTCTATGACTGATCACTCTCTATTTTATTCAAATTCTTCTGGTGGGTCCATACTTATTGCTGTCTATGTTGATGATATTGTGATTACTGGCAGTGATTCTACAGGCATATCACGTGTGAAAGAAGGACTACAACATCATTTTCACACAAAGGATCTTGGGAAACTGAGATATTTTCTAGGGATTGAGGTACTTAGATCCCATGCAGGTATCAATCTCTCCCAGAGAAAGTATGTGCTTGACTTACTACAGGAAACGGGTATGACTGATTCTAAGCCTGTATCCACTCCTATGGATTATCACATCAAGGAGGTGGAAGATGATATTGCATATTCAGATCCAGGTCACTACATGAGAATAGTTGGGAAGCTGATTTACCTAACTGTCACAAGACCTGATATTTCTTTTGCTGTTGGAGTAGTAAGTCAACACATGTGTACACCACGACAGTCACATTGGACAGCTGTATGCAGGATTCTGAGATATCTGAAAAGTGCTCCTGGAAAGGGGATCACTTATTATAAACCCAAGAGTCCTCTATCTTCCTTGACTCTTACAGGTTATGCAGATGCAGATTGGGCTGGTAATCAAGTTGATAGACGATCTACATCTGGCTACTGCACCTTTCTTGGTGATCATCTGATTACTTGGAAGAGCAAGAAACAACAAGTGGTGGCACGATCTAGTACTGAGGCTGAGTATCGTGCTATGGCACATGCATGTTGTGAATTACAATGGGTCAAATCTGTCTTATCTGAGTTGAAGATTTTGATTCAAACTCCCATGATTCTCAAGTGTGACAATCAATCTGCTATACATATTGCCAGGAATCCTGTCTTTCATGAGCGCACAAAGCATATAGAGGTTGACTGTCATTTCATCCGAGATCAGATAAAGAATGGCAATGTGGTGACGCCATATGTTAAGTCTGAAGATCAACTTGCTGATATCTTGACAAAGCCATTAGGTCCAGCAGTGTTCCAGAATTTATGCGGCAAGCTGGGCATCCACAATGTGTACACTCCAGCTTGAGGGGGAGTGTTAATATATCTTCACTTTGTATTTATTTCCTATTTCATATTACTGCTGTACCTACATGTAAATTACCCTTTACTATAAATAGAGAAGAGAACCCTATTGGGTTGCTCACGTTGCATACGTGCAACAACACCACAGCCGCCTCTCCTTTTACAAGAAGAATTTGAATAAAATAGAGAGTGATCAGTCATGGAACGAGAGAAGCCCATCTGTAAAACAACAGCACTGAACTTGTCAAACCAAGCTCGAGGAGATTGCTTCAACCCATAGATAGCCTTCTTCAATTTGCAGACTTTCTGACACTCCCCCTGAGCAACAAAACCTGGTGGTTGCTCGATATACACCTCTTCTTGAAGATCTCCATGAAGAAAGGCGTTCTTGACATCCAGCTGGAAAAGAGGCCAATCAAAGGTAGTAGCTAGAGATATAAGGATCCACACAGAATTGAGACGAGCAACTGGAGAAAAAGTCTCAAAGAAGTCCACTCCATATGTCTGTGTGTAGCCTTTTGCTACCAATCTGGCCTTCAACCGCTCAATCGATCCATCAGGGTTGTGTTTGACTGTAAAGACCCATCTACAGCCCACAACTTTCTTGCCCGCAGGTAAAGTAACAAGATCCCATGTGCCATTGTCAATCAGAGCAGAGATTTCCACCTGCATTGCCTGCTGCCAGCCACTGTCCTTTAGAGCCTCTAAGTGGTTTCTTGGTATCTTAATGGAGTCCATCCCAACAGCAAATGCACGAGCCTGTGTAGATAAGTGCGACAAACAACATACATTTGATATGGGATGACGAATAGTACATGAACGTATACCTTTCCGGACAGCAATAGGAAGATCAAGGTCAGAAGCCTCTGCAGGAATCTCTTGAGTAGAAGATGACGAGGGAGGCTCATGGACTTGTGCCGCTACCTCATCTGGATCCTGTCTACCTCGCCTGTGATAAACCTGGGTATAGGGTTGAATGGTAGGTGGATCATGCGGTATGTCCTCAACAATGATAGGTGGCACTCCCTCACTTTGAATTGCGGGTGGCACTCCCTCACTTTGAAGATGACGAGGGAGGCTCATGGACTTGTGCCGCTACCTCATCTGGATCCTGTCTACCTCGCCTGTGATAAACCTGGGTATAGGGTTGAATGGTAGGTGGATCATGCGGTATGTCCTCAACAATGATAGGTGGCACTCCCTCACTTTGAATTGCGGGTGGCACTCCCTCACTCAATTGCTCCCCCTTGCTCATAGCATGTGCAAAATATGGACTGGTTTCATGAAAGGTGACATCCTTAGAAACAAACATACGACGCAAACTCGGGCAATAACACTTGTAACCTTTACTCGTACCAGAGTAACCAAGAAACAAGGTTTTCAAGGACCTAGGAGAGAGTTTGTCTTGTTTGGGATCAAAGTTATGAACGAAGGATGTACAACCAAAAACCCGAAGCGGAACATGAAACGGTTTATCCATAGGGCGTAAGACAGAAAAGGGAGTGCGCCCATGCAAAACAGAAGAGGGCTGCCGATTAATAAAAAAACAGGCAGTGAGAAGAGCCTCAGACCAGAAACGTTTAGGCACATTGGATTCAAACATGATAGACCTAGTGATATCTAAGAGATGGCGATTCTTTCGCTCAGCAACACCATTCTGCATAGGAGTGTGAGGACAAGAGGTGTGATGAATCATACCAACCGAACTGCAAAACTCATTCATCGCTTTCTGAACATACTCAAGGGCATTATCAGATTGAAAAATTTTGATATTGCAGTTAAATTGAACCTGAATTTGTTTATGAAAATGTTTGATAATGGAAAGCACAGATTCACGACTTTTTAAAAGATAAATCCATGTCATGCGAGAGTAATCATCCACAAAAGAAATGAAATAGCTAAAACCATTATAACTCTGGTTTTTAACAGGACCCCATACATCACTGTGGACTAACTCAAACGGACTAGAAGCCCGATTATTGACACGAACAGGATAGGACAACCGATGATGTTTGCCCAACTGACAGGACTGACACTCTAATGAGGACACATGAGCTAGATCGGGTTCCAATTTCTTCAAGCTTTCTAAGGAAGGATGGCCATATCTGCAATGCCACAACAAGGGGGAACCACTCAGCATGGCGGAGGAAACTGGAGCAGGAGGTGGATGGCGAGGTAGATAATCACCAGGAAAGAGGTAGAGATCACCTTTCCTAGGCCCCCCACCAATCATTTTCAAACTCTTGAGATCCTGTAAAACAAAGCAAGAAGGCCCGAATGTTACTGTGCAGTTTACAGTGTCAATCAACTTGGCAACAGAAAGCAAATTGAAAGGAAATTCAGGTACAAAATGAACAGATTTCAAATCAATATCTGGTGTAAGGGACACAGAACCACTAGCTACCACCTTCCTCACAGAACCATCTGCCAAGGTAACAGATGGGTGAGGAATATATGAGTCAAATGTGCGGAGCAATCGCCTCATACCAGTCATGTGCTGGGAGGCACCAGAGTCAACCACCCAGGGAGTTGTGGATCCAGAAGCCATAAAAGATGTAGCCTGATTACCCGCGGTAGAGGCAAGATTTGCTGTGGAAGCAGAAGAGGCGCCCATACTCCAATGTTGAGTTGCCTGAATAAACCTGTCATACTCCTCCTGAGTAAGTGTGATGCCAGAGGAACTCGAGCTCGCAGTAGTAGAGTCAGAAGTAGCACAGTTGGCAGCTCCAACAGGTGGGGCGGCAGGTTGCCCATGTTTCTTCCAGCATTTCTCAACAGTGTGTCCCGGTCTGTCACAGAAAGTGCATCGAGGACGAGTCCCACGTCCTCTGCCCAAGCCAGGTCTGTCAGCTGGTGTAGGTGCAGGTCGTCCTCCGCGAACTGCTGCAGCAATGGAGGCATGAGAATCTCCAGAAGGAACAACAGGAGTAGGATCAACAGACTCAAAGGTGGACTGTTGAATCCTAGAGAAAGCTTCCGCAAGGCTCGGTAATTTGTCAGATGCAAGTATCACACTTCGTGCTGAACCAAATGAGGAGCTAAGGCCAGATAGAAATTTAGCAGTGACAAGATCATCTCTATCTTTAATCTGCTCAGCAACTTTCACTGGATGATAGTAGCTCAACTCCTGGGAGATAGCTTGAATCACACCGAAATACTCTTCAAGGGATCTATCACCCTGTTTCTCTGCAAACAGACGATCATAGATCATAAACTGGCGAAGAGCATTCTTCTCCTGAGCATAGTGTTGCTTAACGACATCCCAAATCTCCTTAGCAGTGGAGTAGAACATGAACCTCGAAGCAATAGAAGGTTCCATGCTACCCCATAGCCAAGTCTTCACTAGGCTGTCAAGACGTTTCCACTCGGCATAGTCTTTGTCAGTGCTAGTGAGAGGTGCAGAATCAACAAACTTTGCCCGATCGCGCGATTCCAAGACAGTATGAACCGCATTCATCCATAGCAGAAAATTCTTCCCATTGAGCTTGATAGGAATAGGCGAGACCTCATAATAGGTCTTGTTCTCCATGATGCAACTGAGATATGGGTGACGGAGTGATACACGTCACACAGAAGGCTGAGTGGACGGACAGATACACGTCCCGTGACGGAGAGATACACGTCACAACAGAAACTGAAAAGAGGATGCGTTACTGACGCATCGACAGCCTTCAAACGAGAAGTTCCTAATCACACATGAAGGAGATGTGATTAGGAAGGCACTGTGGAAGAGACGAGACCTCCGGGTAGGGCTTTAGAAGGCCGTTGGATCAACCGGAGATCCCCAAGCAGCAAGATCGACGCCCGAAAAAGGAACCGAAAAGGCTGAAAAAGAGCCCGGAGACGTAGACGGAGCCTTTAGATCGTTGCGGCTGGACCTACGGCAGCATGAGAGGGACTACCGAAGTCCAGCAGCGATGGACGGGGGTGGGAACCCTCCCTTAGGCGGCGATCAGCAGCGCCGCAGGGAGGCTCCGCGCTCCTGCCGCGCGCCGGCGGCGAGGAGCAGCAGCCGCTGCTGCTGGCGGCGGCGGCCGGCGGCTGGAGAAGGGTCGGCGGCGGAAGGGAGAAGAGAGGGGCTGGGGAAGGGGGGGGGGCGGAAGGGAGGGACGACGCCGGGCGGGAGGGAGAGCCGGCGGCTGGAGCTTAACCTGCTCTTGATACCATGTGAACGGAAGAGACGGATGGAGCGTTGTTGCACACTGGCAACGTGAGAGACCCAATAGGGTTCTCCTCTCTATTTATAGTAAAAGGAAAATTACATGTAGGTACAGCAGTAATATGAAATATGAAATAAACACAAAGTAAAGATATATTAACATTATTTAAATATATAATCCAAGTAGTATTGAGTATAATATACGAAGCTTGTATATATTAAATGTTCTATGATATACCTAGTCCTACTTTAGAATGCAAACTTTGTATGTAAGCTGTATATAACAGGGTACTGCTGTAATATATCCAAGTAAATATCGTATTACTCTATTATACTTCTAGTGGTTTTACTGATTTTACTGATTTTCTTGCAGATTTCGTTCATTACTAATTGATACCATAGTTCAGGAAAGCGGTATGCGGTGTACGTGCGGAGAGGGTACTGCATAGAGTATATGTGGTATGCGGGAGTATATACGGGAGTATATGCGGTTTTGGATTTTTTTTTAATTTCAATAAACTAATTATATATAAAATAATATAGTGAGGTCATAAATTAAAATATATAGAGTAGGCACATACATCTATTTACTTATAAACATATTAATATGCATGTATGATGTATGATATGCTTATATATGTATATATGTCTATATATAGAATGTGTTTGTAATATATATACAAATACTAAAATGTAGGTAAATTAATGTACAAATATACGTATAGTGTGTATAAATGTGAATAAATCAAAATGTATATATACATGCACAAATCTGTGATTGTATATTTAGGTATATTGTATATGTATCTATACATGTTAATATATCAAAAGGTATTTGAATAAATGTACAAATGCGTGTGGAAATTTTGTATATGTATTACAATGTATACATATAATTCAATGACTATATATCTCAATTTATATATATAATGAAATATGTGTATATATATGCATGTATGTACGAAATGCATGAACATTAGTTGTGGGATTTTTGAAAAAGCGGAGTTTAATCGGTCGCTTAATCAGCCAAGCGGGAGTATATGCGGCCCATGACCGCTTAGTGGACCGATTAGTAATATGCGGTGCAGTAGGGTGATTGAATAGGTGTATGCGGGAGTATATGCGGCCGTGCAGACCGATTTCCCGAACAGTGATTGATACTACTGGTTAATATTACTGATTTCCTTAGAAATATAATTTTTATATACACATACATGTAATTTTGTATATAAACATATAAGATTTTAAGCATCCGCTTTTTTAAAAATTGCCCGCTTAATCGCCCGCCTGCCGCTTAATCGGCTACAAGGCCCCGTCCGCATGCCTCCCGCTTCACGCTTTTCAAAACATTGCCTGATGTACATAACTCGGTACGAACGCGGATAGCTCGGCGTTGACGCTGAGTGAAGATCCTTCATTGCTGTCTGGAAGTAGAGAACGAATGTGCTAAACAATGCAAAGCTCCATGAAGATAATAGCCTGGAACATATAGCCTGAATACATACATCATCTCTTCTCATACTCTCTCTCTCTCATACATATTCTCTCACACACTCTGTCTCTCTCTCTTCTCATCTCTTCCTCTGCTCTCTATCCCCCCCGCACACCAAATACGCCGAGAGTGAGTGTTTGGTGTGGAGAAATGGATATATGACCCCCCGTACTTGTGGAAAGGGATACACACATGATATGCGTGGGCGGGAAAGGAATGTGTGATATGGAGAATGAAACCGATGACCGAAGAGATTATGTTAAATGGGTCAATGTAGGATCCAGATAGAAAAACTAAATGGATCTAGTCCCGACCCGAAAAACCCGATTAGGCTTAAAATGGAATCCGATTAGCAAAGATATGACCGATTAAGGATTCGAATAGGCACAATAAATATGGGGGCATCAGTAACTTGGGAGTAGACATAGGTGGGGAAACAGTGTAGTGAGGATGATCGACAAGAGTGCTAACTGGCGACGGGACAACATGGATTGGCGCTGGGGCAGCAGTGATTGGCGGCTGCTGGATGATGGCCGTCGGAGATGATGCTGCTGATTGGCCTTTCATCTGTTGTTTTGTTGCTAGGTGGCGGCAATGACTGGTAATGGCAACTGTCTACTGGCCGCTCGGAATGATGGCTGCTGCTTCTGCGGTTGGCGGCACTTTATGATGCTGCTGCTAGATGGTGATAATGGCGTCGATAGGCGGTGAAGGTGTGGAGATGGCTGCTTGGAGGCTGACGGTTATGGAGGAGGCAGCGACGCAACATGGAGGCCATTGGTATCAAGGAGAGCAGCGGCTGCCTTGGTAGGCGGTAACGGACGCAAGAGGCAACAACGACAAAGCAACATCCGTCTGGCAGGACAAGTGACGTCAACAACGAACAACCAGTGCAGCGGACAGCAGTTGTGCGGCACGACTGGCTGATGGAGATCGTCGGGAGATATAACGCCAACGTAGAGAAAGAAGCTTGATGTTTAAGAAAGAGGAAGAAAAGCCATGGAGGCCGGGAGATGCCTAGCGGGCAGCCGGCCTAAGCCATGGAAGAGGCGGCGGCGACCCGCAAGCGGGGAGAGCCCGCGGGTGCTCTCTCTCGAAGAGAGGCGGCGGCGGCTCTAGGGTTATTGTTTTGCGCCGGGGAAGAGAGGGAAGGGGGCGGCGGCTAGGTTTTCCTCAGGAGCGAACCTCGCTCTGATACCATGTGAAAAATAAGATTATCTTGAATGTAATGGGATGAATACAAGACTGGACGCCCTCTCCTTTATATAGGAGAGGAGAGACGCCCTAAGACTTAGGACCATGGAACACAACATCGTCGAAGTTTGGCGAAGTTTTGCCGAAGTTTCAAAATTCGACCATAGGCGAAGTCGAATACCATATACTTCGACCTCGTCCAAACTTCGGGGCGAAGTTTCATGGATGTCGGCGAAGTTGCCTTTTTTGTGTGTATTTTCGTCTCAACTTCTCCGAAGTTGTCGAAGTTTCCTCGAAGTTGGCGAAGTTGGGGCGAAGTTAAGACCACCCAGAACCATAATCCCAACTAGTGCCCCAATGGCCATATAAGGCATAAATGTCACTCCAACCCTCTTCATAACTTCTAATATCAACTCCTATGTTTTTTGTTGCCACTCATTCCTAGAGAGGGTGTTGCAACTACTATTTAATTGTATATTGTATATAATACATATGGTGAACTATATCTATATATGTGTATTGCACTGTTGCACAATTGACCATTTCAAGCAACACATTGTATTATTAATCTACATAGGGCTAGAGGGTCATAAATCGTGTTCTTTTTTTAAATTCACATACATAAGATAGAGGTATAACATAATTAGAAGTTTTCCATCAAAGTTTTCTAAAAATTCACATCATTTCTTCAAAAAATGGCATCGAAGTTTGTCGAAGTTTGCGTCTAAACTTCCTCGAAACTTCCTCGAAGTTTCCACAAACTTCCACTTCCACACCTGGCGAAGTTGACACGAAGTCGAAGTCCTGCACCATGCTTAGGACACAAGTAATCTAAACGGGCTGAAATACAAAAGCCCACTAACTAATTAACCTATTAACTAAATAGGCTAATATAGACTCTCTAACACCAACCACGTGACAAAAGGTGCACACTGTTGATAGGACATGTTCATGTGCATTATTCGTTCTATGAATTTTAATGAATGTCTCTAATTGGATCCAAATGATCTCAAGAAAGGCCTGGATTAGGGAAAAACATCTTCACAAGTCTTAAGAAAGAAAAGTCATGTCATTCTGTAAAAATCATCAAAGAAATCCAGGAAATATCTATATCCATTGTAAGTAGAAGTGGGAAAAGGTCCGCAAATGTCACAATGAATTAGTTCAAAACCTTTTACACACTGTTTGGACCACGAGCAGGAAATGACACCCTATAGTGTTTGCCCAATTGGCATACATCACAAGATGATGAGGAAAATAAAGATACAATTCGATCTAAACTTTAATTTTTTTGATCGATAAATGACCAAAATGAAGACGTTGTAGCGGTGAACTCATGATGAAGGCGACAAAGATCTTGGATGAGAAGGGAAGTAACACATATCACCAGTCGTCCTGTCTAATCATTGTTATATTCCTCAAGTTTTATAGAACAATACCCGTAGATCCAAACTCCAATGGTTCTGTAACATCTAAGAGAATAAACAAGTTCGGCAACTAAAAGGACATTGTACAAAATATCTGAAACATAATGAACAAAATGTAATTTCATAGAAGAAGTAAGCGGAATGGAGCCACATTTGGCAACCGTTTTGGTTGACTCATCTGCCAGGATGACTAATTATGAGGGATATGAGTCATTTATTTGAGGAAAGTGCGGTATACTCATTATGTGTTGGGTAGCACTTAAATCTACAACCCAATCAGTATGTGAAGTGAACATGGTTGTCCAGATTTACCTCGTATTTGCAAGGTGAGCAAATGATGAGGCTTGTAGAGGATACATGACAAAGTTGTGAATCTGCCAATCTAACTATGTAAGATAAGCTTCTGGACCTTCATGGCCAGAATGTATCAGAGAATCACCAACTTGTTGGGAGGCTCATAGATGACGTTCATATACCTTCTTCCTCATAGAGATGTGAGAGGAGCTTCCAATGGAGGCTGCAGGAGCAACATTGATCATGGTCGAACCTTGGCTGATTTGTGGAATTTTGATTAAATGTTTAGTGTCTCTGCCACCAGATCCACGTCCATAGCGGGATGGATACCCATGCTTTGAATGGAAGATATATCCAATGTGGCCCATTTTGCTATAGTAGGTGCATGGGCACGATCCTCTTCCCTGTTCACATCCAAGGGCTGCAACAACAGCTATAGGTTGAGCATCAGTTTGAGAGATGCGAGCTGGTGCCATCTTAGACTGGCCAAACGAGCGTATGCCTGATCCATGAAGGGAAGTGTTGCACCAACGAGCAGCTGGCAAACGATAACATATCAGAAATTGAGACCATCCAGGAAGCGCAAGATGATGAGAGAGTCCCTTTCCTAAGTGACACCAGTCGAGGTAGTGGGTGAGAAAAAGTTGAGCTGGTTGGAAAGCGCCTTCATTGAGTCGTGATATTTTGATAAAGGGCTGTCTCCCTATTGCTCGAAGAAGATTTTGTCCATTATGTTCTAGAAGTGGAGGCAATAATTTTCTTGACTGTAGAATTGTTTCATCTCACCCCACATTGTCTTGGCATTGTGATGCCCATGTACTTGACAACATTGTCTTGCTCCATGCATCCCTGGAGTCAGGACATGACTTAGCTATTCTTGGTGACCCATGCGTCACGTGGTTTTGTTGGTGTTGTATCTTTGATGTACTTAAATTAACTGTGTAATTCACAAACCATATGGGCTGCATTCATCCAGAGCTGAATGTTGTCACCATTCAACTTAATAGCAAAAATAGTTCAGCATGTCATTGTAGATTACAAGTAGAGTACGGGCTTTCTTTTCAGTGATAACAATGACAATGATACCAGAATAATAGCACGGTATACATAGATAGCACTACCAAATTTAGAAACACGACAGAAAAGTATAGGGATAGCAATATCAACAGTGGCTGGGCCAGAAAATTTACTCAAGGGGGGCACCATTATCATAGAACCTCAGATGGAGATATAGGGTAGGGCACAATAGGCAATTATCTAGAAAATATTGTCTAATTTCTCTTTTTGTTATGTGTAATTGCAAAATTCGGGTAGGGCCTGTGCATACCTGGGTCACCATGTGGCTATGCCACTGACTGTCAATATAGGAGCACAATGGGAAGTAAGAAACAGAAAACATATGGGCATCATCAGAATATAATGTGCGATAGGTAAAAGAGCATAGGATCACAACGTTCTAGTTTGGAAGCATTAAATCCCTAATTTATCATATGCAACACTCAACCATGTGGTTTAGGGAAAATACATGAAGAGGTAACAAAAAGTTTAAGCTTCACCTCTTCTCTTTTTTTAAGATGATATATAAGATTGGTGCCTCAGATGTCTTTTCTCTGTTTTTTTTCTCATATAGGGGAGAAATGCAGAGGATAGAGGAGAATCTAGGAAGGAGGGATCATTGTTCAGGCCATGGACTTAGCGATAAAAAGTGTGGGTAAAGGACCTCCCACCTTTGATATGGGGACGGATGTTGCGGCCGGTGCCTACGGCGTTGGCGTGGCCCAACAGTTGTGCTGGCCGCTGCTGGAAGCGACGGGTAGCCAAGTGGCTGCTGCCCGATGTTGTCCGGGCTGCTGGCTGCAAGACTGGTGGCAGCAAGCTACTTCACCGTTGCTTGCTATTGCCTGACATTGTCCGTGCGTAAATTAAAAGGAAACAATAATTTTTCACTAAAGAGACACTATATATATAACAGGAAAACATGCAAATCGTAATACAAAAGTGTCGTCGTGTAAATGAATATAACCATAGAAGATAATTATACACACACACACATTGTGTATGTATATATATATATATGTATATATATACATATATGTGTGTGTAGATATATATATGTGTGTGTGTATATAAATATATACATATATATGTATGGGATTATGAGAGAGATTTCTCCCCCCTCTCCCACGCCCGTGGCGGAGGCCGAACGCCCGGGAGGGTGGTAAATCAAGGCAGCATCTGGGATTCGAACCCGGGTCCCGTCATGAGGAGACACCGTGCTTGACCACTTGAGCCACTCCTTGTCGACATATATATGTATGTATGTATCTGAAGTATTAGTAACTATATTCCGAACCCAAAAAGGGTACAAAAATACAAGGACTCACACATACATGATTCCTTCATTCACCATCCCATGCTCTCACATTTGAGGCATAGGTTACATAATATCCCAATTCCTGTTAACAAGGTTTTAAAAAGCGCGAAGCGGGAAGCGTGCAGACGAGACCTTGTAGCCGATTAATCGCCAGGCGGGCAATTAAGCGGGCACTTTTTAGAAAAGCGGATTTCCAATTCCTATAAACTTTTATGCAAAATTACATACATATGTATATAAATACTATATTTTTGAAATTTTTATACATATCTAAACATTGTACAAGACAATAGAAAACACCCAAATAGTTTAGAATACAACTATACAACAACGATTGTATCTATATAATATAGTAAACAATATACTTGTCATATATCAAGCAGCCTACACATAAAATAATAAGTGTATATACAAGATGAAACAACAATTTTGTATCATGTTTACTTAGCTAAACAGTAAATAATAGACCTATCATAGCTAGCTAACAAACATATTGTTACATTTGCACATCATCAAATAGTCATACATTACAGCAGTACATTTAATCAAAGTATGCATTCTAAATTAGATAATCTTGTCTTCTTCCCTTCTTCATTTCTTCTCACATGGTATCAGAGCGGAGATCGATCTAGGGCTTCTCCTTCCTCTCTCCGGCGGATCTCTCCCTCTACGGTGGCCGGCTGCTTCCCACCCGTCGACTTGGCGTAATCCACCGACTGTGTAGAACCACCGTCGACTACTCTGGGTCTGCGGTAAATATCCAACTCTACCGTAGCCTCCATCACAAAGCGTTTGGGGATCTCCGGGTGATCCAACGATCATCTAAAAACACAACCGGAGGACTAGTTTCGTCTCAGCCATCATCCTAGTCACACCTCCTCCATGTGTGATTAGGAAGATCATTTGGAGGTTGTGAATGCGTCTGTAACAAATTTCTCCTTGTTTTTCTTCTGTGTGTGACATGTATCTCTCCGTCACCACAATCTGTTTGACGTGTATCAATCCGTCGCATATTCCGTTCTACAATGGAGGATATTAAGACACCTACGATCTACAACGAAGTGTCACCTATCGCCTCCATCAAGCTCAACGGAAAAAATTATCTTCTATGCATGAATGCCATCCACACCGTCTTGGAGGCTCGTGACAGAGCGAGGCATGTTGACTTGGGTCCCAAAGCATCTACTGACGAAGGGTATGCTGAATGGAAGCGTCATGACAACCTTGTGAAGACTTGGCTGTGGAATAGTATGGAACCTGCAATCGCCGCAAGGTTCATGTTCTACTCTACGACCAAGGAAATATGGGACGCAGTGAAGCAATATTATTCTCAAGAGAAGAACGCTCTCCGTCAGTTTATGATCTATGATCGTTTGTTTGTTGAGAAATAGGGTGACCGATCTCTTGAGGAGTATTTTGGGACGGTTCAGGCTCTTGCTCAAGAGCTAAGTTATTATCATCCTATGGTTGTTGCTGAACAGATAAAGGATAGAGATGATCTTGTTACAGCCAAATTCTTATTTGGGCTCAACTCGGCTTGTAGCTCCGCTCGGAGCGTTATTCTGGCTACTGATAAACTACCTAGTATAGTGGAGGCTTATTCAAGGATCCAACAATCTCTATTTGAGTCTGCTTCCTTTGTTTCTAATATATTTTCTGGAGAATCTCATGCGTCTGTTGCTACTGCGGTACGAGGATGACCCGGTATGGGCAGAGGGCGTGGAACACGTCCTAAGTGTACCTTTTGTGACAAACCGGGACATACAGTGGAGAAGTGTTGGAAGAAACATGGGAGACCTGCTGCACCACCTATGGGAGCAGCACATTGTGCCACCACCACAGGATCCTCATCCTCTACAACTGTTGGTACTACCTCTGGCACCGGCATCACTCTTACCCAAGAGGAATATGATCGGTTCATTCAGGCGACACAACACATGAGTATGGGGTCATCATCATCTTCATCGGCAAATCTAGCATCTACAGTTGGTAATCAGGCTACATCTCTCATAGCATCTGGCTCATCCTCATCTTGGGTGGTTGACTCTGGAGCCTCACAGCATATGACTGGTATGAGGAGATTGCTCCACACTATTGACTCATCTATTCCTCACCAATCTGTTACACTGGCAGATGGTTCAGTGAAGAGAGTGTTAGCTAGTGGATCTGTCTCCCTAACACCCAAGATTGATCTTAAATCCGTTCACTTTGTGCCTGAATTTCCTTTTAATCTTCTTTCTGTTGCCAAATTGATTGACACTCTAAAATGTTGGGTAATTTTTGGACCTTCTTGTTTCATATTACAGGATCTCAAGAGTATGAAGACGATTGGTGGGGGGCCTAGGAAAGGTGATCTCTACCTTTTCCACGGTGACAGTCTGCCTCGCCAAATGCCTTCTCCTGCTCCATCCATCCTGTTGAGTGGTTCCCCCTTACTATGGCATTGCAGATATGGACATCCTTCTTTGGAGAACCTGCGGAAGTTGGAACCAGAGTTGTCCCAATTATCTTCTTTAGAGTGTCAGTCATGTCAACTGGGAAAGCACCATAGGTTATCCTATCCCAGTCGAGTCAATAAGCGGGCTTCTTGTCCCTTTGAGTTAGTGCATAGTAATGTGTGGGGTCCTGTAAAAGACCAGAGTTATAATGATTTTCGTTATTTTATCTCCTTTTTTGATGATTTCTCATGCATGACATGGATCTACCTTCTTAAAAGTAGAGAGTCTGTGTTGTCTATTGTGAAACATTTTCATACTGAAATTAAAGTCCAGTTTGATTGCAATATAAAAATTCTCCAGTCTGACAATGCTTTAGAGTATGTTCAAAAGGCTATGTCTGATTTTTGCAGCTCGGTTGGTATGATTCATCGCACATCTTGTCCTCACACCCCTCAGCAAAATGGGGGTGGCAGAGAGGAAGAATCGCCATCTTCTTGATATTGCTCGATCAATTATGTTTCAATCCAATGTGCCCAAGAAGTTTTGGTCTGAAGCTCTTTTAACTGCTTGTTTCTTGATTAATAGGCAACCTTCTTTTGTTCTTCAAGGACAAACTCCGTTTTCTGTATTGCGTCCCATGGACTCCCCCTTTCCTGTTCCTCTTAGAGTGTTTGGTTGCACTTCCTTTGTCCATAACTTTGACCCTAAGGCCGACAAGCTATCTCCTAGGTCCATTAAAACACTGTTCCTGGGTTACTCTAACACTAGCAAAGGATACAAGTGTTACTGTCCTAGTCTTCGCCGCATGTTTGTGTCTAGGGACGTCGCCTTCCGTGAGACCATTCCATATTTCTCCAATGCTATGAGCAAGGGGGAGCAGTTGAGAGAGGGAGAGCCACTAAAAATACAGAATGAGAGACTGACACCATCAGTGCAGAGTGAGGGAGTGCCACCTATCATTCCGGATTTTACTTCTATTCCGGATGAACAAGCAGGAGATAGACTTACCATTGAGCATTACACACATGTTTACCATATGCGAGGCAGGTAAGATCTAGAAGAAGTAGCGACACCAATCCCTGAGCCCTCATCATCGCCTTCTACTCAAGAGACTCCTACAGAGATATCAGACCTCGATCTTCCTATTGCTGTCCGGAAAGGTACTCGGTCCTGTACTATTAAACATCCTATTACAAATGTATGTTGCCTGTCTCATCTATCTAAGCAGGCCCGTGCATTCGCTATTGGGATTGATTCTGTGACTATACCAAGAAATCATTTTGATGCTATGAAGAACAGTGGCTGGAAACAGGCTATGGAACTTGAGATGTCAGCTATGTATGTATGTATCTGAAGTATTAGTAACTATATTCCGAACCCAAAAAGGGTACAAAAATACAAGGACTCACACATACATGATTCTTTCATTCACCATCCCATGCTCTCACATTTGAGGCATAGGTTACATAATATCCCAATTCCTGTTAACAAGGTTTTAAAAAGCACGAAGCGGGAAGCGTGCGGACGGGACCTTGTAGCCGATTAATCGCCGGGCGGGCAATTAAGCGGGCACTTTTTAGAAAAGCGGATTTCCAATTCCTATAAACTTTTATGCAAAATTACATACATATGTATATAAATACTATATTTTTGAAATTTTTATACATATCTAAACATTGTACAAGACAATATAAAACACCCAAATAGTTTAGAATACAACTATACAACAACGATTGTATCTATATAATATAGTAAACAATATACTTGTCATATATCAAGCAGCCTACACATAAAATAATAAGTGTATATACAAGATGAAACAACAATTTTGTATCATGTTTACTTAGCGAAACAGTAAATAATAGACCTATCATAGCTAGCTAACAAACATATTGTTACATTTGCACATCATCAAATAGTCATACATTACAGCAGTACATTTAATCAAAGTATGCATTCTAAATTAGATAATAGTTACCTATAATTCACTTGGATACATCACAAAAGTACCATATCATTACAGCTTACATACAAAGTATGCATTCTAAATTAGAACTAAGTATATCATAGAACATTTAATGTATGCTAATTTAATATATTATAGTCAATCCTAAACGTGGCATATAATGTACTTAATGTTATATGCTTACAACAGTTTTTCTGAAAAAAACGGGAAAAAAGCGGGTTAAGCGGGCAAAAAGCGGCCGCTTTTCTCAAATTTGCTTAAGCGCCGCTTATAGTACATTTTAAACGTCCAACACCTTGTGGCGTTGACGATTTTTAAAACACTGCCTGTTAATAATCATAGGAATCCCTTCTAAGTCTCTCCCATTCACCCAATTCATGGACTGAATGTCCTTTTCAATGCTGCCAAATACATGAATTTCGTTTTTACCCTCAGTATCTAGCCATCTTCTATTTCTCTCAGACCACAAAGCATTCACACACGATGATATGCACCACATATAAACGGTTTTGACGGGCCTCGACATGTTTATCATATCCTGAAGTGAGTTTACCAGGCTTTTGCATCATGTATCCCCAAGCTTTAGACGACAACGTCCCCAGGTATTACTTCCACCATCTATAGGTGTTGAACAAGTGTTCACATTCATCTTCTCCTTCGCCACAGAGGAAGCAGGTTGTAGAGATATATGGCTTCCATTTCTTGACTTTCATCAAGGTTGGAAGGTAATTCTTGTAAGCTCTGAAAGCTACCAGGCTCCATCTCGGATGATGATGATACCCCCAAACCATTTCCACACCACGATCTTTAGGAAGGTGCTTCCTGCAAACCTGCCAGAGGTCCTCAGGAGAACTAGAGTTACATTTTGGCCATAGTTCATTCATTCTCCTCCAGGAGGCCGAGAATCCCCATTTATGTTTCAATTCTTGGCTCAGTCTTTGCCTGTATCTCCTTCTCATCCAAGTGGCCCACACTGAATCACCTGTCATGAGAAAACTCATTACAACTATATATATATACAAGTCCCAAATAAGGTAACCACGTAATGACAATCATTTAGCAGGAATAAACAACACCAATGCAAGAAAATTGCATTTGAGTATCATTGCAACTCATGCATCAAGATGGGAATGTACGGTCATAAGAGTTCAATCACAATGTCATTATCTATGAGCAAATGGATTGTTTTATATATGCCACATTTGCTCATTACACTCTATCAAACAATCCATTTGCTCATAGATAATGACATTTTGATTGAACTTATGACTGTATACCCATCTTGATGCATCAGTTGCAAACTTGCAATAATGCTCCAATGCAATTTTCTTGCATTGGTGTTGTTTATTCCTACTAAATGATTGTTATTACGTCGTTACATTATTTGGGACTTGATTCACTGTCATGATGATGCTTATTTCTATTTCTGGTTATACATGATATAGTCGCAATTGTGGCATTTCTCATCCATTGCATAGCTTTCTCTTATGGGCGAGGAACATTCTCTTTGCGCCATGCATCATTTTATTGTCCAACTTCATAATCAGAGTGAAACAAAGGCAAAATTCCATTTAGAGATGAATTGCAAATGTAGAATACATGGTTAATGCATTCCAGTTTCTGCGTGATTTTCAACTGGAGTTTACAGTTAGTTATGCATGGTTGATACTTATATTATTGGAGGCTCAACTGATAAAAGTGCCTGTAAGGCTGTAACACATAACATAAATGTTAAATCATACTGAAATGGACATCTAATCATCTGGTTTTGAATCAAAGATGTCAGTTGCATATTTACCAACTATGAAATAATTTATGTATCTAATAGAATATCCTTCAGATGCTTGTCACAAAATATCTTCAATTGACAGAAAAACGCTGCTCACAACTCAGAGAAACCATGTTTTGGAATTTTTGGAATTCAGGCCACCAAAAAGACCAACGGTCTTTACCCAAAATAGGAGAATGCTATGGAATCATGGAGGCTTGTTAGTATTTTTACAAATGCATCTCAACAACACATGTAGCTGGGAGTAACTTGTTTATTAACATGAGAGGCTATTAGATGAGCTCTATAGGAAAACGATTTTGGTTAACTAGGTGCTATTAGATTAGTTAATAACTTTGACGTGTGAACCCATTATATATGCTATATCTGCCCAAAGAAAATTTCGTAAGACGGAAATTAGTATGATCAAGACAAAAGAAAAAGATGCAATCTTGCTTATAAAGGGCCAACTTTGCGGATAATATTTCAGGAAGCTCAGTTATAACTGAAGAAGACTAACTTGTTTGATAAAACTAGAGGTTATTAGATCATTAGATGAACTATTTTGGGAAACTATTTTATGAGCTAAGTTAGATTAAGAATTAGTCTATATGTTTAAAACTCATTACAAGTTGAATCTTGGTGAATTGAAATATAATTAATTTGTATGAGAAAACAAACAAGATGTAGTTAGCCTTCCAAAAGAGTTCAGGCAGTAGGCCTTATATATGGTTTCACTAGGTGCATTGACATTAGATTTTAGAAAGCTTTATGATCATCTTTTTTAAAATTTGTTGAGCTTTCAAGACTTTGTCTTCTTTATGTCCTGTCTAAATAAAACTTGATTTGCAGTTCTTCACGAATTAACATTTTTTGTGTGAAAAAAATGAAATTTTCATTACTTTTGCTTTTTTACTCTGTTTGGTAAAAAACCACTATGGTTTTATGAAAAAATGTACCTAAGGCGTAAACTAGGAATTTAACTAAACTTCTTATAATTATCTTTGACAAATTATTTGTCTACCATTGCATGCTGTAATGTATTGATTATTACATCTGAATGAAACAGATTCACACTGGTAATCACTTTTGAAAAGTTAACGGAAAGATAGATCACAAGCTTGCTTGCCAAAAACAAAGTATCGATGTTTATATGCATCTGTCCTCGCTTCATTCGATATGTGATAGTTTGGTGACTGTAAGATTGTAGACCAAATGAATGAGGTTGATGGATCCAATCTTATGCTGTAAACTAACAACATAGTTTCAACTCAATTATGATGTTGGATTATTGCAAACAGATTACATTTATTCTGTTGTATGCCTAATGAGAATGACCCAAGCATTTGATATGCAGAAACGGAATAATAATTTACCTGCATAATTTGTAGAGGCCCTTTTGAATAACTTTAATTGCCACTAACAAGGTTTACCTTTTTATCAGTTCATAAAATGGACTCGATTTTATTTTTATACGTTTTAGTGTATATAAGATTATTTTATATTGGATTGTTAGATATCTATTCTTCGGAATCATTAAGTAGCTGAATTAGGGCATGCCTATGATGATAAATTCTAAAAGTAGTGTTAGTATATGAGACCCTGATATATGCACTTGAAATCATGCATCAGACACCTTACTCTTTTTGGTCAATAATGGTGGTTCACTCTCCAAATTTTTAACCGAGTAAACTGATCCAGTTTCATATCAGTTTGATTGTTTTAAGTACCACTGTTAGTAGTCTACCACCCTTATCTATTGGAGCCTTAATTCTCTTAAACACATTGGTCGATTGTGAACTATAACATTTGATTGCCACTTTCAAGGTTTACCTTTTTATCAGTTTGTAAAATTGACTTGATTTAATTTTTATACGTTTTAGTGTATATAAGATTATCTTATATTGGTTTGTTAGATATCTATTCTTTCGGAATCATTAGTAGTCCGTCACCCTAAGTCTAAAGGAGCCTTAATTTTTTTAAACACATTGGTCGATTGTGAACTATAACATTTGATGTTGTTCCCTTTGAACAATGGTTAATTTTCTTTTTTTAAAGCCAAGATTAATCTCTCAGCCAGCTTGTAGTAACAAATTAATTTTAGGTAATGTTCACTACAGTTCTGCTAAAAAGAATATCATATTGATTTGTTTTCTACTAACTTGTAGCTTTTAAGATTATTACCTCCCTTGCTATGTTTTTGATGGGGGTAATATCACATCTTTTCACCTCTTAGATTTGCAAACTGTTTTATAACTTCCATTGACCTAATGGATGGGATGACTGCAGATATATCGCTGTTGGAAACGAGCCTTTTCTCACAAGCTACCAAGGCCAGTTCCAATCCCTTGTCCTCCCTGTAATAGCCAACATTCAGCAGTCACTAGCAAAGGCCAATCTTGCAGGTTACATCAAGTTGGTGGTTCCCTGCAATGCTGATGCATACGCAGGTGCTGTCCCATCACAGGGAGCATTTCGCTCTGAGCTTACGCAGATAATGACGCAGCTTGTTTCCTTCCTCAGTTCCAATGGATCACCTTTTGTGGTGAACATATACCCCTTCCTGAGCCTGTACCAGAGCTCTGATTTTCCTCAGGACTATGCATTCTTTGAAGGATCCTCTCATCCAGTTACCGATGGCCAGAATGTGTACTACAACGCTTTTGACGGAAATCATGACACACTAGTTGCTGCTCTGAACCGGATAGGTTATGGACAGCTGCCGATTGTTATAGGTGAAGTGGGGTGGCCGACTGATGGGGCATTTTCTGCGAACCTGACTGCTGCCCGGGCATTCAACCAGGGTTTGATCAACCATGTCATAAGTGGAAAGGGCACCCCACTACGGCCAGGTTCTCCCCCAACAGATTTATACCTTTTCAGCCTGTTTGATGAAGGACAAAAGAGTGTACTGCCTGGAAACTTTGAACGCCACTGGGGGATTTTCTCTTTTGATGGACAGGCTAAGTACCCCCTGAACCTTGGCAATGGGAACACCAAACTCAAGAACGCCAGGGACGTTCCTTACCTCCCTGCCAGATGGTGTGTTGCAAATCCAACACAGGAAATTGCAGATTCTCGGATTGCAAACCACATGAAGACTGCTTGCAATTCTGCAGACTGCACCACTCTGCTGTATGGGGGAGCATGCAATTCAATTGGTGATAAAGGGAACATTTCTTATGCATTCAACAGTTACTACCAGTTAAATAAGCAGGATCCACGGAGTTGTGATTTTGATGGGCTTGGAATGATTACTTTCTTAGATCCTTCTATTGGAACCTGCCGATTCCTGGTAGGAGTGAGTGATAGTGGTGCTTCTTCGTTGCTTGTGACAGGAAATCTGTGGAACACTTGCTTCTTCGCGCTGTGGATTTATTTGCTATTGTGGAACTCACGGTGACTTTGACGCAGACGTGGTTTATTCCATCATTGATGATCACAAGCAAGAGGTTGCATTGCACATGGCAATCATGTAGTAAGTTTTCGTAAGGCTATTGGGAGACGGCTCCTTGGTAGCGAACAAACTACTGAAAACCAATGTGATGGATGAAAGACATGGGTGCCATACTGAGAGGAAACATGTGATTTTGGTAGGATGAAATGAATGCATGGATGCCATATGTGGGTAAGCAGTTGATTTTGGCAGAATTCAGAAATTATTTATTGCCCATTAAGTTATAATGTAAACGTATCCATGCCGTCCCATTTGCTTGATGTACTCACACAATTACTCAGTTTAGGGTTATATACATAGATGCTGAGTTAGTGGTGTCCTTTACTGAGTTAATTGATTCATTGTTTTGTGGATGTGCTTGGAGCTCCCTTGATATCAAAACTGACATAGGAAGAAGTGTTTTCCACGGTGTAGCAATTATGAATATTTTCCTGAAGCAACTTTAGCCATGGATTTAAAGAATTAAGCAACTTCGATGTCCTTTTACACCCACCTATCCGAAGCAACATTAAAAAAAGATTACTTAAATAGTGTTCATCTGATTATTCAATCGTTACAGACTTGTCTTTTTAGCCTGTTTATAATTTTGCAGCAACGGCTACATTTGGGCACTGATTTTATTGCTGCAGCATATCATTTTCTGACTAATATATATCAACTGCGGGAAAATTTAGCCAAAGTTTGCTGACAGTTCCAACAATGCCTCAGTATGAGACTTTCCGCTTTAGCAGTGCCGTATAGGGCTGTTAAATCTTAGTTGTTCGGGTTAACATTTGGTTAGTTCGGTTCAGTTAGATAATTAATTTGTGGTTTGAGATTTTGTCATTAATCAAACCCAATTTTATTGGTTAATTTGACTATGATTAATCAGTTAATGGTTAATTCAGTCCTTTAATTTGGTTAACTAAATAATACTCCTGTAGAAATATTGTATGAAAACAGTCACAAAATTTTGAACGATCGATCCATTATAGTAATATTGCATACACATGATGCTATATAGTTAATGAAAACATAATTAGCATATATGCGGGGTTTTCTTAGAAAAAAGGTGCAACCATGTACGTATATGCATGCGCATGATATCTTTTTTTGAGTAAATTGTGGTTATTGGTTATTTCAGGTAACGATAGAATTGAGAAATTAACCATTTAACCCATTAATTGAAATAAATTAACCAATTAACCAAGTCCTAAAAAATTAACTATTTAGAATTGACCACTTGGGTAGTCGATTGTTAATAGAATTCTGCTCACCCCTAGTTGTGAGGGACTGAGGGTCTTTACATATTTCAATGATTGTCTGTACCAGTGTTAGATAATTCATCGGTTGTGAAGACTATTTAAGTGCAAGACAAGACAAGGCTTCAACTACAACTCGTTCTCGACGTGTCAAAGCAACACTAAGCAGCAAGATCTTCTCAACAATTGTTTATATGAAAGTTATGTCAAAAGGTATGAGAACATGCTTGTGTGCTTGCAAACAGAGAGTCAAACTAGAAAACAAAGAAACAAAACAAAAAAAGATAAACCAAGCACATACAATATTTTTCTCCCCTTCAATATTACATTAAAACACTCAAACACTCCCCCTCAAGTAGATACTCCAAGCAAGTAGGTAGGTCGTAGAAGCTTCTCGATCATCTGGAGCAGAAATAAGCAGCATCACAATCATCTGGAGCAAAAGATGGAATAGCCGATAGGCACCAAGGTCTTCATCAAAGTCGTAGTCGTAGTAGCAAGAGAGTGCTGGATCATAGTAGCAGTAGTAGTCAATGTACAAATAAAGTACATACGGGTCAACATGCAAAACAGAGCACGTATGAGCCAGAAAGTGCTGGCACACAGTAGTAGAAAGTCGACGTGCAAACAAGGCACAGACAAGCATAGACTCGACGTGTCAAAAACACAGACATGCCAGAGAGTGTTGGAGCACAACAGTAGAGAGTCGACGACGTAGGAAAATAGAAGACTAGTAGGCAGAGTAACAAGTAAATAAATAACTCCAGTAGACGAAGCTCCATGTAAAGTCAGCAACAAAAAGGTCTTCATCATCTTCCCTCTTCATACAGTATCCATCACAGTAGCAGACGTCAAAGTCCAAAGAGTGTTGGTCCACAGAAGAAAGTCAACGTGCAAATAAAACATGGACAGTAGAAAGTGCAAAAGCACAAAGCAGCAAACAGAATGTGCTAATCATAGCACTAGTAAGAACGACGTCCGAATATGTAACTTCATAGCAGTAGTCGAGGTAGATGATGAATAAGCAATAATAGCAGCAACAAGCATCACATAGCAGCAAAACTATCATGTAATATATGTAGCACGAGATCCATAGAACATGTTAGATATATGGCTGCTGTAGCAACCATTTATTTAGCATGGGCTAAGCCCAATGTAGTGCAACAAGTACATGTGAGAAAAGTAGTTTTGTCTCTAGTGCAAATGACAAAGAAGTTTTATCCCATATTGCTCACTCCTAGAACTTTTGTGGTCCTCATATGTAAGATCACATGGGACACTAGTGTCCAAGGGGTCCTAGGAGGGAGGTATGCTCACCTCCTTGGTGGGTGGGGTTACCACATCACAACGCACGCGCGCGCGCGCGCCACGCCTGGCCTGGCCGGGCCGGGCTCAGGCTCGGGCTTGTGGATTGTGGAGAATGTCTTCCGTCTTCCGACTTCTTTTTGCATTAGGATACGACTAAGTAATTAATTACTCGTGTAATTAATTGTTTCTTTCCTATTCAGATTTCTTAATCCTAATTAGAAAGTGTTTCTCTTTTGCGGATTATTCCGTATTGTGTACAAGAACAACCGAGTGTTTGCGTCTTACTGGGAATAGGATTAGGGACGTGCGTGGCTATATATCGGTCATTATGGTTAAACACACAACAAACAAACTTCTGCTGCCGTTTCACGTGTGTTTTGAGAGCCTTAATCCAGAGAGCGAGTGCCTTCGTTCCAAGCCGCTTCGTGGAATTATTCTCCTATGCGAAGTGTGACATTCTCCTTCCCGTCACCGAGACGCAACTGTCAGGCGGTGGTTCCTGCGGTTGCTGTGCTGCACTGGTAGCAGTGCGACGTGACTACGTCAAGCGCGAGCGAGACGAGTTGGTTCCAAGTTCGTGCCATATCGAGTATGGGAGAACGATGCCTATCCGCCAGGATTGCCGGGCACTGATTTCTTTAAGTATCACGTTCGTTTCTCAATGAACGATCTGTTTTGCGAATCTAACTCATGTTATTTCTGTTCTCCTGCTTTGTTTGATCTTCGTTTCTTATTTTGGATCTGTATGAAATTGTTAATTACTTTGCACCTGTCACTGTTGCGTGAACGACGTTAATAAATATTAACAACAGTCTTAAAGAAATCATATTTCTGTCGTTAATTAACAATGGCCGGTCAGGGTAGTTCGGGAAATAAAATTGATACCAGCAGTATGCCTGAAAAATTTACTGGTACCAACTTTGCTTGTTGGCAGAGTCGGATGGAAATTTGGCTGAATATTGCTGGTTTTGATCAGTACTTAGTAGAGACTGAACCTAAATCTGATGAAACGATTCTTGATAATGTAAATATAATTGCTAATTGGAAGAATGGTGACAAAACATGTCGCGGTTTGATTCTGTTTGGTTCAAATAACAAACTGTATGATTCTTACTCAAAGCCGCCAGTCACTACATCCAAGGTTTTGTGGGAATTGTTGATTAAGAATTTTAGTACTGAAAATCAAGGTGTTGAAAAATACCGCGTGTCTAAATTTCTTAAGTTTCAGATGGTTGAGGGTAAGCCAGTTTCCGATCAAACACATGATCTGCAACTCCTAGTTCATGAACTCTCAGATGCCAAGATGATATTGCCTGAGAAGTTTGTTGTTATGTCTATCATAGAAAAATTCCCTAAGTCATGGGAATCGTTTGGTATGTCTCTGAAGCATCGCAAAGGGACACATACAATGGAAGAACTAATGATGGATATTAATATACAAGAAGAACACTTAAAGGAGAAAACAGTCAAGGTGCCTACTGATGCAAATTCAACTGTTAATTTTACTTCTTTGAAAAACACCAAAGATAAGAAATCTAAGAATGCACATAAACCTAAGGCAAAGATCCAAAAGAAACCGAAGAACAATCCTTGTTGGACTTGTGGACAGGTTGGCCACTGGAACAAGGATTGTCCTACTAAGAAGGCAAAGAAAGCTACTACATCTGCAACTGAGGAGGTTGTGGTCAACATGATGACTACATCCTTGAACCTCAATGATGGGTATGCGTCTATTAAACCTGAAATCCTTTCTATTTTTGAACCACTTTATTGGATAATTGACACTGGGGCTAATGTACACGTGTGTGCTGATAAATCCCTATTTATGTCTTATCAGGCCTCTCGAGGTCGGTCCGTGACTTTGGGCGATTCCAGCTCTACAGAAGTCAAAGGCGAAGGACGGGTGGACTTGAAGTTCCCTTCGGGGAAGATTTTGACTCTTAACAAGGTCAGACATGTTCCAACCATTCGACACAATATCCTTAGTGGTGTCATTTTAGTTAGGGAAAGTTATATAGTAGACTGCAAATGTAATAAGGCTATTATTACACGCCTTCGTGATTCTTTGTTTTTTGGCAAGGGGTACTTATGTGATGTGGAGAACTTATTTAAGATTCATGTTGAACCTGTTTCAAATTCCATTTTAAATTTGAATGATTATAGTTCTGTTTGCATGAATCTTGTTTCATCCGATGTTTGGCATTCACGTTTGGGACATGTTAATGTTGCCTCAATGAAGCGTATGATGAATCTAAATTTGATCCCTAAATATGAAATTAGCAACAATAAATGTGAAATCTGTGTACAAGCTAAATTGCCTAGGAAGCATTTTCATTCTGTGAATAGGAATTCGGAAATTTTGGATTTAGTGCATACAGATATCTGTGAATTTAATGTTGTTGCTACGAGGGATCAAAATCGTTATTTATAACTTTTATTGATGATGCGAGTAGATACTGTTATGTCTTTTTACTTTGAAGTAAAGATGAGACATTGGATAAATTTAAAATTTATAAGAAAGAAGCCGAAACTCAAACTGGTAAAATACTTAAGTGATTAAGATCTGATAGGGGAGGAGAGTATACCTTGAATTTGTTTTTGGAATTTTGCCAATTACATGGTATAGTTCATGAGGTCACTGCTCCTTATTCACCACAATCAAATGGGATAGCTGAACGTAAAAACCGAACCTTAATAAATATGGTAAATACCTTACTCCAAACATCTGGATTACCCAACTTTATGTGAGAGGAAGCTTTGAATACGGCTTGCCATATTCTGAATAGAGTTCCCCATAAACACCCAGAGAGTAGTCTGTTTGAGTTATGGAGAGGAAGGAAACCGAGTCTTAAATATCTTCGAGTGTGGGGGTGCCTTGTAAATGTACTTGTCCCTGAACACAAAAGGAAGAAATTGGAACCGAAAACGGTTGATGCCATATTTTTGGGTTATGTAGAGACAAGCTATGCTTACAGATTCCTGATTGTAAAATCAGATATCTCTGGCATTGAGGTCAATACAATTGTGGAATTACATGATGCAACATTCTTTGAGGATGTGTTTCCTATGAAAAATGGTGTGCCCAATGGAGTATCTCAAGAAGATTCATTTACCACAGGTTCTATTCCAGAGCACATGGAAAGGATGACAAATGTGTGGGGGGGGGGGCGACTCAGAACAAGCTATTTCTGAATCAGATGATTATGAAGAAATAGTTGAACCAAGGAGAAGTAAACGACCTAGGACATCCAAGGACTTTGGAAGTGAGTTTCTCACGTACAATGTTGAGGATGATCCTGTTACTTTCAAACAAGCTATGGAATCTCCAGAAGTTAAGTTTTGGAAAGAAGCCGTTAATGATAAAATCCAATCAATTCTCTCAAATGGAACTTGGGAATTGGTGGATTTGCCTCCTGGTTGTTCTGCAGTTGGTTGCAAATGGATTTTTAAGAAGAAACTTAATGCAGACAGGACAATCAATAAGTATAGGGCGAGGTTAGTTTTAAGGGTTACACACAAAGGGAAGGAATAGATTATTTTGATACCTATTCACCTGTTTCCCGTATGACCACAATCCGAATGCTTATAACATTGACTTCCATTTATAATCTCTATATCCATCAGATGGATGTGAAGACCGCGTTCTTACACGGTGATTTTCAAGAAGAGATATATATGGAACAACATGAGAGATTTGTGGGTCGTGGGAATAAGTTCAAAGTGTGTAAACTTGTTAAGTCATTATATGGCTTGAAACAAGCCCCTAAGCAATGGCATGAGAAGTTTGATTATGTGATATCATCATTTGGCTTTATTTCTAATGAATTTGATAAGTGTCTCTACTGCAAGATTGTCAATAATGGATTCATTTTGTTATGCTTATACGTCGATGATATCCTGCTTTTTAGTTTCGATATGAAAGTAGTAAATGAGACAAAGTCATTCTTGTGTTGCAAGTTTGAGATGAAGGATATGGGTGTCGCTTATGTGATTTTAGGGCTTAAAATCATAAGGTCTACTGATGGTATAACTCTCTCTCAGTCTCACTAAGTTGAAAAGATACTGGAGAGGTTTGAGTACACATCACGTAAACCTGTTAAGACTCCATATGATTCATCCAAGCCCTTATTCAAGAATGAGACTGGGGTTCCAGTGTCTCAATTACGATACTCTCAGATTATCGGAAGTTTGATGTATCTTATGAACTGTACACGTCCAGACATTGCGTTTGCCGTGAACAAGTTAAGTAGATACACCAGTTGTCCCGACAAGACCCATTGGGAAGCTCTTGACAGAGTTCTGAGCTATATCAAGGGAACATGTTCTCTTGGGCTGCATTATGGTAAACATCATTCTGTAGTCGAAGGATATAGTGATGCAAGCTGGATTGCCGTGAATTCTGGGAGTAATGGTGTCTCAGGATATGTATTCCTATTGGGAGGAGGAGCTATTTCCTGGAGGTCTAAGAAACAGACCATATTGTCTCGGTCCACTTTTGAGGCAGAGCTGTGTGCTTTAGATGAAACTGGATTGGAAGCTGAATGGCTACATGGACTTATGTCTAGTTTACCTATGGTAATGAAGCCGCTTACTGCAATTTTAGTTCACTGTGACAACACTACAACTATTGCTAAGATAAAGAGTTCCAAGTACAATAAAAAATAGCGTAGACACATCCAAGTCAGATTGAAATCTGTAAGGGAGTTAGTGTCTAATGAGGTCATGGCTGTGGACTACGTCGGTACCAAAGATAATACAACTGATCCTTTCACTAAAGGTCTTACCTTGGCTTTAGTGGAAAAATCCAAGTTGGGGATGGGATTGAAACCCCTATAGATTTACAGGCAGTAGCAACCCAACCCAAAAGAGTGGAGATCCTACAAATTGGGTTCAATGTGGTAATAACAAGTTGTCAGGTAAATCAGATGACACTATGTATTCTTATTTGATGCTTCTTGCATCTGTGTGTCTATTCCCTGGGAAACCTGTTAGTGTCATGACTGCAAGTTAGTAAGAGAGTAGTCTCTTAATGGTGTCAAGTCTTAGGACAGGATGTTAGCAGTACATCCTTGGAGACTCCAGCTAAGTGATTGATGTTGTATAGGCCTGAAACAGGAGAATTGGGCTGTTCTCTATTATCAATCATGATATAAAATTTTGTATGCCTGGCCTTAATGCATTATTTTCTTTACTACCATGTCTTTATTGTGTTGTTACCAACATATACTCTTCTACCCAAGGTTCAGGTTCAAAACTTTTATTCACCTAGTTCCTACGGGGGTCACAGTTGGATAACTCAGGTAGATTCAAACCAAAAGGTATCTGCTGAAAGCACAGTATGGAAGACTGAATGGTAGAGCACACTACACATTAGACTTTGTGGGAGATTGTTAGATATATGGATGATGTAGCAACCGTTTATTTAGCATGGGTTAAGCCCAATGTAGTGCAACAAGTACATGTGAGAAAAGTAGTTTTGTCTCTAGTGTAAATGGCAAAGAAGTTTTATCCCATATTGCTCACTCCTAGAACTTTTGTGGTCCTCATATGTAGGATCACATGGGACACTAGTGTCCAAGGGGTCCTAGGAGGGGGGTATGCTCACCTCCTTGGTGGGTGGGGTTACCACAGCACAACGCTCGCACGCGCGCGCACGCGCCACACCACGCCTCGCCTCGCCTGGCCGGGCCAGGCTCAGGCTCAGGCTCGGGCTTGTGGATTGTGGATTGTGGAGAATGTCTTCTGTCTTCCAGCTTCTTTTTACACTAGGATACAACTAAGTAATTAATTACTCATGTAATTAATTGTTTCTTTCCTATTCAGATTTCTTAATCCTAATTGGAAAGTGTTTCTTTTTTCCAGATTATTCCGTATTGTGTACAAGAGCAACCGAGTGTTGTCTTACTGAGAATAGGATTAGGGACGTGCGTGGCTATATATACGCCTCCGGTCATTAGGGTTAAACACACAACAAACAGACTTCTGCCGCCGTTTCACGTGTGTTTTGAGAGCCCTAATCCAGAGAGTGAGTGCCTTCGTTCCAAGCCGCTTTGTGGAGTTATTCTCCTGTACGAAGTGCGGCATTCTCCTTCCCGTCACCGAGACACAACTGTCAGGCGGTTGTTCCTGCGGTTGCTGTGCTACACTGGTAGCAGTGCAACGTGACTACGTCAAACGCGAGCGAGACGAGTCGGTTCCAGGTTCGTGCCAGAGTGAGTTTGGGAGAACGGTGCCTATCTGCGAGGATTGCCGGGCACTGATTTCTTTAAGTATCACGTTCATTTCTCAACGAACGATCTGGTTTGTGAATCTAACTCCTGTTATTTCTGTTCTCCTGCTTTGTTTGATCTTCGTTTCTTATTTTGAATCTGCCTGAAATTGTTAATTACTTTGCACCTGTCGCTGTTGCATGAACGACATTAATAAATATTAACAACAGAACAACAGTAAAGCGTGGCATGAAGATGCACATATCAATCATAACTAAATTCTCCATTTCTTCTTCCTTCGCATATCTCTTCCTCTACTCATCTTCTCTTTATCCTATTCTCCCCCTCACACCAAATAAGAAAGGAGTCAAAGATTAGTTGGGGTGGAAAGTCACAAACTCACATTATATGACGAGAGCACAAAATAAGATTCAAATGATTCTTCAAAAGATGGTTGTTGCATAGTAGACCCAATTGACAAATATTAGAATAGGAATCATACGTAAAAATCAGGCTTGCACGACAGTCAGAAAAAAGATTAACAAAAGGCAGCAGCTTTGGCTACATAAGAGAATGGAAGAACAGAGCACCGGACTGCTTCAAAAAATAAAAGTCAACCCACTACACAACTGTGAACTGATTTCCTTCAAAGAGTAAAATTTTGAACAGCGACAGCTGGCTTTAGATTAAAAAAACTCTGAAAAATATCGCAGATACTTCACTCACGAAAAGCATGATTATAAATGCACTCCTCTTGAGTTGAGGCAAAAAGAAGCACCTTTACTTTAATTGTAATCATCATCGTACGTAACCGGCTGGCAGATGACGACACTTGCTTGCCTTTCTACAATATTTTATGAGTTTTTTCCCAAAACCCCCCTCACATTCACCAAAATTCCAGAAAACCCCCCCTCTTATATGAAATCCTCCTAAACCCCCTCCCTTTTGACTTAAATTCCAACAACCCCCCTCCTCCTAACTCCGTTAGGAATTAACTAACGGGCCGCTGCCCTTTGGTGGTTTCTAGTTAATCGTTAATTATATTAGCACATATAGAACAATCTTTAGCTACTTATATTTGTAATAATAATTATAATAATTATGTATATTATTTATGTTATTATACTACTTAATGTAAACAATAATGATTTTATATTAAATAACTTCCTTCTGACTCATTCCAATAGGCATACTTCGAGATTACAGATCAGCATTTGACGATGTCATATTGTTCAAAATCAGATCTGATTAGAATCATAAATATTAAAAATCAGTATTAATCTAGGTCTACTTTAACTGACTCAAATAAAAAAATAATAACTAAAAAGTTGACCTTACCAACTTATGTAACAATTATCGAAAATACTAGAATGATCTACATGTGCGGACAAGGATAATTTTTTTACTTATATTTTAATAAGAGTCTGGACAAAATAAGCTTAGTTAGTACCGAGTTTGGACAAATATGTGTTTATATCAGTTTCGAATTAGACTCTAAAAATAAAATTTTGCAGAACTGTAATTTTGACACACCTAACATATAGACTGATACAAGTTCATATCAATTCTAATTTCTAAATTAAATAAAGAGAGATGATTCTAGATTAATTTATTAGTTCAAATAAATTTTAAATTTTAGCCAAAATACTGATCCAAATTTGATCTGACTCTTGGAAAATCCTAAAGGAATCAAACCGTATTGAAAATTTTCGCGGTCCTAAATTTTGACTTCATTAAAAATATACATTTTATCTCTAAGCTACCAAAGATAGTATGACGTCTTTAAAATTTGTTTTGCTATTCTAAACTAAAGGAAGTTGTTTGATATAAAAAAAACTCTCGGCATAAACTCGTATTTTGATCGATCTATATGTTTGGTGTATCAAAATTATAATTCTATAAATTTTAATTTTAGAGTTTAATTTGAAACTGACATAGACAGATATTTGTCCAAACTCAGTACTAACTAATCTTACTCTTATAAAATATATGTAAAAAAATGTTCCAGCCCGTCCAAGTAGGTCAATCTAGTATTTACGGTAATGCTTATACATGATGGTAAGGTTAACTTTTTAACTATTATTTTTATTTGAGTCGGTCAAAATAGACCTAGACTAATACTAGTTTCTAATATTTACGATTCAAATCAGATCTAATTTTAAACAATATGACACCGTCAAATGCTGATCTGTAGTCTTGAAGTTTGCCTTGTGGAATGAATCGGAAGGAAGTTGTTTAATATAAAAAAATATTATTTACATTAAGTAGTATAATAACATAAAGCATATATATAATTATTATGTAGTGAAACATTATTCTATATAATCAAATGTGCTAATATAGTTAACGATTAACTAGAATGAACTAAAGGGCTGCAGCCGTTAGCTTTATTTGTAATGGAATTTAGGAGGAGGGGGGTTGTAACGACCCCGCCTCCCGGTAACCCCCAATTAAGGGAGACCCGAAGGACAGAGCCGTTATTCAATTAATAGGATCAAAGGTTCGACAAATAATCAATAACAATTATGAAATTCTACTAACTAAACTGAAAACGGGTATAAAATAAAACTTTGTTTACCTTTTAAAATCTTGGATTTCTAATCTTCTATCCATGCAGATACTAATCTAAATAATCCTCTTGTGTACGTTATTTCTCATTCAGTTCCACATATGCCACTTTACTGTTTGTTCTTTTCATTTGTACCTAAAACGCCGACAAACAAAACGTCGGTCAGCAAGAAGCTGGTATGTGGGGGAAACAATAATTGTGCAACTATGTTAACAATGTAGTCAACCAAAAATCATTTAACATCCAAGATTACGTTTTAAGCAATACTACCCAATCCTTGCCTATCCCCTATCTCTGTACCGTCCCTGCAGTGGACATGGATACTACCTCTCTCATATGGTAGATCCTTACCCATCATGGTCCTACCACACAGGTAGCAAATTCCTAGGGTTATGGAGTCGCATGGTCCTACCCAAAGGTAGCCCAATCCCTGACTCATGATGACTTGATGGACCTACCCCATTGGTAGCCATTTACTAAGTCATTTAATGACCTGATGGACCTACCCCATTGGTAGCCATTTACTAGGTCAATCCATTAGGCTACAGAGGGGACTAGGATCTGAGCTAGTAGGCACATTTCTTATGTGATAATCATATTCACATTATAATTTGCATGAATTAAATTCATCCAACAATTTATTCAAGCCATGATGTAAACATCGAGAAAATCCTCGGCAAACTAATGCGGGATAATCATAAGCGTAACCACATACCTGTATCGTAGGTTTGGAGACAGAAATTATGTAGAGAGAGAAAAAGTCCAATCAAGCAAGCAAGGTGCACATAAATCCTGAAATAAACATTCCAACTTCCTTTTATCAATATTTATCCAATTTCATTTTTATTCCTTAGGATTGTTATTCCAAGTTTAGGGTTTCTTGAAAATTAGGGTTTCATTACCTTTTTCCCAATTTTATTTCACTTTTATCAAAATATACATCAAACCCTAATTTTCTTATCTTATTTTCTAATAATATTCTTAAGATCAGGTTTGGTCCACAAAAACCCTAATTTTCGGATTACTCTATCTTTTCTTTTCTTTTTCTCTAATTTAGGGTTCTTCAACATATTAATCAACATATTGAATTAAAAACCCTAAACATGCAATTCTATCATCAAAATGGGTTAAAAACCATCTTAATAATTAATCAAGTTAAACATGCTCGAATTAACCTAATTGCAAGACTAAGTATATCTTTTATCAACAATTAGGGTTTCTAACCACAAATTTAAAACATTTTCTAACCAAAATATGCACTTTTGCTAAAATATACAGATTTAGGTGTCCAAACCATTTTTATCTTGTTCCTTGTATTTTTCTAGTCAACTTTCATATTTTGAGTTTATCAATCCGAGATTCCTAGTAATTTCTATGGATTTCGCAAGAAAACCCATTTTTATGCAAAATCAATCAGAGAGGAGAAATACCAAAAAAATGACGGCCGTTGGATCGGTGGATCGATGATCCCCCCTTTGGATCTAACACTGCACGGCTTGCTTTGCATCCTAGTCACGGTGACATTACATCATTGCCCCTGACTTCTTGATCTGAAACCACACACGCCTGGGGGTAGATACGTCATTCCCTCCTTTCTCACCTTCAACCTCGCGCTTACCCAGCGCTCGCGAGCCTGCGTTCCCCAACTCCAGGTTGCAGTCAACCTAGAGGTTGACTTCGGGCAAAAGGGTGCCAGAGGGTTGGGTTTTGGAGCGGAATCCTCCGCTGCTCCTCGCCTGACTCACCAGCGTCCCCGATTTCTTGGGAGGCGGCACCAACGAGGAAGGAGAGAAGGAGCTTCGCCGATGGAACCGAGTAGAAGGGAGGGAAGAAAATGGAGATCGGTTGGTAGAATTGAAGGCTGGGATGAACATCCTAGATTCGGCCGAGTCTTACGACTAGTCTCATCCTTTGCGTGGGGCGCTAAAGCCCTTATATAGATACTAGGATCGAGAGTTGGGTTTCACGGCACCTGTGGTTTGGGCAAAGCTTCTAGAGAGCTCCAAACCAGGCAAAACCCAGGGTAGGCGAGTTCGCCCTGGTCTCCCAAATCTAAAGGAAAGGTCCCCGAGTTTTCTTATGCATTCAATCGAGAGGGAAACCCTTTGGAAATCTCTGCCACTTTCCTTACATGGCCCGAGGTAGGTGACAAAGCAGTCGTCGTTGGATCCTAGATCAAGGGCTGCTATTCCACACACATTAGCAAAAGTATTCCCAGTAGAAATAAAAAACACAACTTTTAATACTTTCCTAGTCTTTTATGGATTTTGTGAAATTCATATCTCCCAAACCACTCATCTAATTAACACCAAATTTTGAGGGAAAGTTAATAATAACTTTATCTACCTTTCTGCCAAAATTAGGCTCATTATCTAAAAGAAAACGTACCTTTTCATTAGGTGCAAGATATTACTCGAGTAAGTATATTTCTTGCTTATTTTCTCTTTCTTTTTTTTTATTAAATTATCATTCTGAGTTTCTTGAACCTTAAGGAACCTTAATGGCTCGAAAACCCATCTTGGGAATATACATTGACCTTTTATTTATCTTTTATCCTTTATTTCCCATTATCTTATTTATTTCTTATCAAAATATCTCTTTTTGAGGATTTTCTTTATTTCTCTTTTATTTTCCTCATTGGTATTCCTTTTAACATTAGGAATCCTTGGGATATGAAATTCCACCAAGGATAACTCAATTATACCTCTTTTCACTTATTTTCCACATTTTACTATTATTTCCAATTTCCTTCTTAATAAAGAAATACTTAATTGACCTTTTTCTTTTCTTTTTGCATTATCATGCAACTTTGGACTCCTTGGAACTCAAGGAACCCATGTGGCACGAAATCCACCTTTGTATTAAGCTATTTTGCCTTCTAGAGGTTTCCACACCTTTCTTTTCTCAAATTCTCAATTATTCATTAATTAATTGAATTTTCCTAGTCATTGGGCCCAATAACCAAAAAAGCCCAGAACATAATCATCAAGGCTATTGTAAATGAAATCAACCAATTGTATTATTTTTTTTTTCAAATATCTTTAACATGAGAATTTACATTTCTCAGCAAATGAACCCAGAATTGGGGTTGTAACAGGGGTCGTTGGAATTTAAGGTAAAAGGGAGGGGGGTTATAAGGATTTCAAATAAGAGGTTTTTTTTTAGAATTTGGGTGAATGTGAGGGGGTTTTTGGGAAAAAACTCATATTTTATTTGATTAGACTTCAGGCATGTGGGGATAGAGATGCCTGACGCTTCCTGCTGTACCAAGATAATCATCAAGATAATCATCAGTTTCCAATGCACAAAGGGGCATAGTCATGGAGAGAACATCGGAATACCCTACGGCTAGATGTAGGTGCCGTAATGTGTCTATAGTTGTACTCCATTCAAGTATGAAAAATATCACTTTTTATTCAACTGTTGACCAGGCGCGCTCTCCTATGCTTTTTATTTTTATATTCTCTTTAAAAAAAGGATAGCGGCAAGTGTTAAAAATGTAGTAACAACACACGAACCCCGATAGCATTGAATGGGAAATTAGCAACTGCAAAAGGAGGGAATCAGCTGTAGTGGACCATGTTGCAGGGATCCACGTGATGATAAAGGGCAGATTTTCAGTATTGATTGCATCCCCTTCTTGGGAGAGATACAACAACATCACAAGAAATATTGTAGAGGGTCAGGCATAAACGGAAGTTGGCAAACAAGGACAACGTCAGCGCGGAAGGGATAGCAGTGGGTACAGACTAATTGAGGGGCAGTAGACAACAGACGGATGGCAGGGGAGATGCTAGTCAAGCCAAGTTGCGGCTACGGCAGCCCGTAAGGTGGAAAAAGTTCTTCTCTCTTTTGGGTTAGGGTTGCATCACTGCTCTGATACCATCTTAGAAAGTAAAAGAGGGCTATGCGTTGTATTAGATAAGAGAAATCTTGCTCCTATAAATAGGAGAATAGGGAAGCGTACAGGACATAAGACAACCCTAATGGGCCAAGACACTTAGGCCCATATTACAAACTAATAATAAAACACTAACTAAATAACTCTCAACAGGAATAACCCCCTAAACTACCTTAATAAATCTAATTTCTAAACAAATGCCTTAAGAGTATGGAAAATGATAAACTACAATATTATCAAGTAAAACAGAATTTACCCTCTTATTTGGAATTTATTTTATACTTTTCATATATCTATGATTGATATTCATGAATCTTAGGTATGTTAGAAGTAACATCATGCTATTGTAGAGCTAAATTGGGAATTGAGGGAGTAGCATCCTTCGTTGCAACTTCATAAATAGTAAGGAAAAAATGTTTTCTAAGTTGTAGTAGACACAATGATCTAATATTCTTATAAAATGATCACCATTCTTACTTCAAAGCTCTTGTATAAATGTCTATAGATTTATTAAATATCACACACATGTTGTAGCTATTTTTTGTGTAATTCATCCCTTGTCTAGTTCATCTAGTTTTGTAGAAAACACTACGTACCTTGGAGTCTTTCTTTCAAAGTCACCACTCAATTTCTCTCGACTTCCCCTCTTTTTTGCCTCCTAACTATTCCTTCGTTTGTTTCCTTTTAACCTTGAACTTGCCTAACATAGGAACTGGTGCACGATTGACATCCCATGATAGTAACAATTGACCTCCACCAGTTCCATGCCATGGCTAGATGTCTTGTGATATGCATGTCTTGGTGGTATCTGACATGCAACTGGCATCTTCTTATCACCTACACAGTTCTCTTTACCCTCTTATCTAGCGTGGTTTAGTAGGATCTATTGAAGTAGCAACAACAAAAAATCATGGATGATTGTGTCAGTTTTCAACTATAAGAAAATGGGGGTCTCAATCCAAACTTATCGCGTTCTAGTTAAACATTTATCTTTCATGCAAGCCCTTGAGCTCAACCCATATGTGTGAAAACCCTATGAGATGGATTCCATGGTGCGCTTTAGCAAGATCACGCCTCACCTTGTTATGCCCTCTAAAAACATATAACAAAATCCACTAGGCATCCCCACTTCCTCTAATGAAAAGAAAATGCAACCATCAACCCACTTAATTTTGTTGCATTTTCCTCTCTGCCAACAATATTAAGGTAACTCCACCACTAATAAGGAATAATACTAGTTGATTAGCCCTTTTTTCACTATAACCAAAGAGTCCGATGACCATGTTAGATCACATAGAGAGCATCAATACTACTATATTGATCACCTTGACCTTCGTAAAACCTCATATGGTTACCCTATCTCCATTCTATCTATCATCACTTATAAAAACTCCACTTTGGTAAAGAAAATTATACAAGCCTCAACAAGGTCTCAAATATTCAAGTTTTAACATCACTCAATTTCCCTCAACAAACTCTTTATCTTTGAAGTGACATGACTCTAGAAGGAGGATCATTCTTTTGGTGTGTATGCCTTGAGAGAAGTTATATGATGATTGCAATGATATACTTTGTATTGGATTTGATTATCCATAAAGAGAATATCATTTATAATATTTTGTTTTAGTATGATATAACGGTTAACCATAATGATGTCTTAGGAGGTTCGAGAAACATGAGAGAAAATTTGGGCAAATAATTAACTCAATGAAACAGTTCACAAATTTGGGCTAGTAGATGCAGATTATAATTTCGAATTGAATGGGAGAGATTTCTAGAAGTTTAATGGATTAGAGATTGAGAATTCTTCACCGCAAAAAAACCCAACTTGTTCGGAGTTACTGTACACGCGCTGCACTCTCCTACTTGACGCAGGGATGATGCACGACCTGCCCGATCCAGATCGAACGACCCAAGAGAGGCACAAAATTTGGAAGGCAGTATGACACATGAACAAAAGAAATCTAGGATTCATCTCGCATGACAAAAATTTAATGCAAGAAACAATAGGAAATCGAATTATTACATGAAATTAATCTAAATCATTCCTATCTTTCTTTCACAATTTATTTGAGGGTTTAAACATGATTAAAAAAAAATGAAAATTGATACCTAGACTACTATGGACATGGAGAATTCATATTTGACATCAGTTTTTACTTTTGAAGATTTCTATTATTTTTAGATCATATTGTATATATTCTTTCTTTAATGAATTTGAGGCATCTAGGAACACAAAAAAATGTGAAACTTGGCCTACAAGAAAATTAAAACATGAGGTGTCCAATTATGACATTAATTTTTCCTTTTGGAAATGGTTACTATCTTATTTGATAATTTGGACACAAATTATATTCTCTCTCTTAACTAAATTAGGATAGATGAGATATCCCAATTAATGTGAAAATTCACACAGACTATTTTTTGTATGTAGAACCCAAATTTGGGGTTTATTTCCTTTTGAAGACATTTCATAATCTATTTTACACTTTTTGATTTTCTCATATTTTCTTCTCTAAATATAATTAGGTTAGTTATCATTTCTCAAATATGTGAAACTTGGCACCCGAGCTAGTTGGGATCCAAAGAACATACTTTTACCATTATATTTGGGTTTTGGAATTTCCTTTTGTGAGTTATATCACCACCATCGTTTTGACAATTAATCTACATATATTTCAAAAACCATAAATTAGAGTCCATTTAATTTCACTGTAACAAACCAAAACTTATAATCCTACCCTATTCCATGTTTAGACATCTAGTAAGATTGGTTTCTTTAGATGTGACCAAACAAGGATAAGAATTAACACACATTTACATAATAATTTAATTATGTGCCAACATATAAATAAGACCATGTAATATGTTACATATATCCTCCTTAATAACATAGTGGCTAAAATAAGATAATATATTTTGAAGTAACTATGTGACATTAATAGGACTTGATTAAGTTAGTGTTGATATAATATTTTGATAAATATAATGATAATGTGTCAAAATTCCTAATGGTAATATAACTCATAAAAATAAATTTCAAAACCCAAATCTAATGTGAAATTCTTGTTCCTTGAGTCCCATTTAGCCCGGGTTTCAAGTTTCACATTTTCAGACAATATTAGTTATCCTAATTATATCTAGAGAAGAAAGTAATGATAAGAGACATAAGTGTTAAATAAATTACTAAATAACCTCAAAAGTGGAACTAAACCTCAAATTCAAAATCCACATACAAAAAAACCTATGTATAAATTTTCGTCTAATTTGGACAATCTTAAATATTCTACTGTATATAGGAGAGAGAATGTGTATTAAAGCCAAAATATTAAGTAACATTTTAAATAATTGCAAAAGGGATTTTTTTTTGAATTGTGTTTCTCATGTTTGAGAATGCTTGTAGGTTAACTTTCATAATTTTGGAGAGTTTCTAGATGCCTCAAATTCATCAGGAACGAGGATATATGATATAATCTAAAGAAATTAAATAAAACACTAAAAATCCTCAAAATTGAAAACAAAATTAGACTCTACATGCCTTGATTGCTCTAGGATTAAAATTTCATATTAATTGGATAATGATTGGACCCTCAAATTAATTTGGAAAGAAAGTACATAAATTGTTAACTTCACTGTAATTGATTTCTTGATTGGATAAAGTCTTCGCATTTATTTCAATGTCACGTGGTCATTCATTTTTAACTAATACCGAGCCGCTCTCAGACACTGGGTCATGCATCGAATGGTTAGAGCATCGTCCCTTACCTTGTGCAGAATTAGGAAACAAGGAGTTGTTTTTGTGCGAACTAAAATAGGGATTTCTCCCACTTTACTCCATCTTTTTATGAGATTTCTTCACCTACAAGTTCCTGGTTCAATTACACATAGTTTCATCCCCGAATCAAAGCCTAATGTGGATATCAAAAAATACCCAAATTCCCTCTCCATGCTCTCGAAACCTCTAGGCACATGTGCCCTAAAACTTAACCTTATAAATAGGTAATTACACCCTCGTTTCTGCCACACATCAACAAACCTCCCTCACGATTCAATGTCTCTAAGGTCATTCCCTTCCCTACTGCCAAGTAATTTATCTATCTTTCACAATTTCCCCCCACCAGGGTCGGAGCAAGTTTCTTCTCCCATAATTGACTCCAGGATAAGGTGCTTTGAGCCCTGTCCTTTAATTTTGTCTTCGAACCGCCGTGAAATCACCTATTTAGGTTTTTCCCAATATTGCACTCAGTCTATCAAGCTGATGCTTGTGGCTATGTCTCAGGAGTGAGGAAAGGGATGATCCTCTATTCTATCCCGGTTCCCTCACTTGTTCTTCTTTTTCATTTTTCCCACAAAGGGCATTTTGTCCTTTCGCCACTTGTTTTGTTCCTTGAGTGAATGCCTTGCTGGCCGCTTCCAGGGTGAGTTGGCTGTCCGTGATTGGGCTAACTTAACGAGCTCAATCCCTCTGTAACACATATTTTTATATATTGTGTGGCTTTTCTAAATAATCTAATTGGTTGAAACTTCTAAAATTTGTAACTTTCTCTTTTTATCTAGAAACTATAACAATATATATATATATATATATATATATATTTGGAATCCTTACAATTTTCTCTATCTTTTGGTCCAATTTTCATCACATGATTCAAAAGTTTTAAAAATATGATTTTTAGGGTTTAATAATCTATATTCACTTAATAATCATTAAAAAATTTAATGAATAAAAATTGGATATCGGATAAAATCCATAATTAGTAACCCTGTACCCACTTTCTAGACTAAATTTGTGAGTAAACCTAGGGTTTTTCCAAAGGTTTAGATTTCTAGGGTTTCACCTAACATATATCATTAAACCCTAATTGATGGATCAAATATTATATGTAGGTTTGAGTTGACCCTAGACTTGGAAGATTAGGACTTGATATATGAGTTAATACTCAAGTCAAGGTGTGAATGCATCCCCTATTATCCTTGTTGAGTAATAAACCTATTTCTTCAAATAATGTATATTTGCATTCCACATTATCCCCGTTGAGCAATCACCTATGTTTCTATCTTTTGATCTATTTGAAGACCCACTCTTTTGATCTATTTGAAGACCCAAAATCCTAATTTGATTACTACATGTCCTTTGATATTGTTCATGAAACATACATATTTGATTATTCTCTCACATCATCGACATTGTTGAATCTTATTTAATGGGTCCTTTGACCCCACTTATATTGATTGGATGTTCTCATCCCTCATATTTTGATTTACACTTGATTACTCTTTTGTATGCATCAGTGTGGTGAAAACTAGTATAATGTGACACATGTTATTTTATGTGGATGTATAAATTCCCAAACTTGAAAATGAAGAGGAGATATTTCCTACAAGTGATATTATTAGAGCAGATGTGTATATTTTCTTGCTCATAGTAGACGTGTATATGTTCCTACTCACCCCATATTTATGGTAGATGTAACATCCCTGACCTGGGTTATGACTTAACCCTAGAAGTTTTTCTTAAGTAAGTTGTTCATAAAATTGTTTTAATCTTTTGAAAAGTAATTAAGACTCTTTTAGAGCTTAATTTTCAAGTTTGAGCTTAATTGCAAATGTGCATTATATGATAGTTTGGGCATAAAGTGCAATTTACCCAAGATGAGGGGCTATATTGAAAAATGTCACATGTTTTATGTACCTCATATGTTTGAGTATCATAAGAGATAGAATGATGTTAAAGGATGTCTTGAGGAAAGCCTAAATTTCAAGTTGCAACCTATTTGAATAATGTAAATACATTGTGCACCAATTTTGGTACAAATTGTAATTTACCCAAAATATAGGGTTGATATGTAAATCACCACCTCTAGAGTGTCCCTACTCCCTCCTATCATCATGTAGAGGAGAGATAAAGAAGGAGACACCATGTTTGAATCAATTATGAATGATGGTAATCTTGGTGATGAAATGACCAAGAAAGGGGGTTGAATAGGAAACCCTAACTTGAGTTGTATCAAGTTGAAAAGCTTATATATGAGTGCCTATTGGCCAAGGATCCAAGGGACGAGCCTCATATCATTTTTTGAACTCTTAGAAAAGGCCATATCATGCAAAAGCACCTCAAAAGTTGGGTTACAACTTCCTTAGTAAAGTTGTGACAGGTTGTGCATAAAGTGATGATTTAATTGATATATATTATTCAAAAGGATATGTAATGGACGAATCCTTATCCCTAAATGATCCTCAACCATTTTGCAAGAAACGATAAATGTTTATGCATGCATGTACATGTGTCATCCATGCATGGACACGTGGCACCTACTAGCTCAAATTGATGACACCTCATTTTCACCTTCATTCATGAGCAACAAGTATATATACCCCTAGTTTCACCCCTTAGTGAAAGTTTTAGACTCTTAACACAATCCTACCCTAAGGTATCATGCATAGAGATCTTGTATCGTGCAGGAGTGCAAGGATATCATGCATAGGTCCTTGGATATCTTCCATAGCAAAATCATATCGGCCAAGTAGGTGATATCAGCCATATAGGGTGATATCGGCCATAAAGTGAAGTGTTGAGTGGCATATCATGAAAGTGAGTGTCATATCATGCAAGAGGGGTGGCATATCGTGCAAGGACACAAGGGTATCATGCAAAGGTGTTAAGGAGTAAGAAGGAGCTCATACTTAACCCTAAGGTGAGGACATGATCGTCTTCAACCTTGAATTGAAGCATGATTTTAGGGTTTTGATCTTCTTTTCTTTTCTTCTTCACCAATTACTTATCCATGGTGATTATTTGCATATAGAGGAGTTGTGAAGTTCATCTTCAACCTTATGAACGTGAATCTTTGGAGCTTGGAGCTTTAAAGTTGTTCTTGAGGCGAGTTATATAACTTAAACCCAATTATATTATTATTATGCACCTTCAATTTTATCATACTTGTTATACTACTTGCAAATTCGATTTCTCTTGATTAAATGCTGAAACTTTGAGTTTTAAAAGCTTCATGGGACTGTTGTCCATGACTTAGAATAGTAAGAACAAGGATCTTGAGGTTGATGATGATGACATCATCAATATCGTGCAGAAGCACACAAGCACACACCTACAACTCGATATGGAAAAGTAGCCCTAGTTTACTTGGAAATCGATAGGGGTGTGCATTGGTTTGCACTTTGAGTTGATAAAGGTTCACCCAGTTGTTTAACCTGTCACTTAACCCATGGTGAAGGGCAGGTCGTAGTCATGAAGGTTTGAAAAGGTTAAGCAATCACACAAGCACCTTCAATCTGATATTGGTTAGAAGCAAGCAACCAAGCACCTCTAAACTAATATGGGCTAAGCAAGTAGGCACACACCTCTAAACCGATATGGGATAAGAAAGTAGGCACACACCTCTAAACCGATATGGGTCAAGCTAGCAAGCATGCACCTTTAAACTGATATGGGATAAGCAAGCATACAATCACCTTCAACCCGATATGGAGTAAGCTAGCACACAGACATCTCTAATCCGACATGGTGTGAGCAAGCACACACACACACCTCCAAACCGATATGGAGGAAGCTAGAATACATACACCTCCAAAATGATATGGTGTGGAAGCACCTTAAACACAATGTACTTGATGGAGTAACACATAGAGTGTTTTATATCAAGTTATACATTAAGAGGTATGGAGTTTAATGATCAATGATTAAGTAGGCTATTGTACCTTGAAGGAAAGGTTGAGCCAACTTAATAAAGTATGGAGTAATCAACATCCTAGAGAGGATGAGAGAGAAACTCATACCTATGTAATAAACATGTAATGTGCATACATTGATACTTCTAATACGTGTAGAGTATGAATTAGGGTTTGGTCCTTGATAATGTGATCTTGAAACCCTAATCAATACGGAATGGGAAACCCTAACCCTAATATAGGGTAATGGCATTTGAAACCCTAATAGATAAGAGATGGGAAACCCTAACCCTAATATAGGGTAATGACATGTGAAACCCTAGTCGATAAGAGATGGGAAACCCTAACCCTAATATAGGGTAATGGCATGTGAAACCCTAATCGATAAGAGATGGGAAACCCTAACCCTAATGAGGGAATAGTAGTATTACCCTTGTATTGCATGATGTTGACATGTAATTTGATATAGTTGTTATCATGTATACTAACCATGTAGGTATCATGAGATGATGAGCATAGCCATGTATGAGCTATGATGTTTATTTGATAAAGATGCTTAATGGGCCTTGTGAGCCATAAAATAATTTTTTGCCTAGTGAGAGGTGACAAGATGTTTAATGGGCCTTATGAGCCATGTGAGATGCTTGTGCAATAAGTATCATGCATACCTTGGTCAGATGACCTAGATGTAATAGTTACCTAATAAGTGGTAACCGTGTTCAGTGATGAACTAAGGGTTTGAATACCCAGATCTAGTAATCATGATGATAATAAAGTTGACAGATGAGAATTTCCGGTAATGAGATAAGGGATTGAGATCCTGAATGTTATATGTGTGTTAAAGATTTAAAAAGTACTTGATAGATGTATTACACTTTTCTTTGTAGCATTTGTCATAATAATTTATGTTTGAAAACTTGAGTGATGCTAAAAGAATATGGTAATGTACTTAATTAATCAAGTGAAATCTTATCATGTAGAGCCCTGGCCATAGACCCATCGTCGTCAGTAGCTGGTGATGATGAAACAGGTTTTCCCACGGGATCTCCTGGAGACCGCATATTTTTGAATATGTGGGGGTGATGGGCGAAAATATCCATACACCCTAATGAGGGAATTGACGTGAGATAAACATGAAATCTCTCAATCCTTCATTATATGTGTCGGGATGGATGTATCACGAATCTCCCGATGATGAATAATGCCGGATCGATGTGAGATAAACATGAAATCTCTCGACTACGAAGAGAGTGCAGCCGCCACTGTAGCTCTATGGAGAAATTTCCAGTATACCCTGGAAAGCTATTTAGTAGTGACACGAGATGTCCTGCATGTGGTCTCGCACTGACCGAGACAAGGGAGGTCATGGAAGTCGACTATTCCATTGACCTTGTATGGTACTGATTTTGACTTCGCAGTGGTCAGTTGGAGTATGAGCGGTATACCTCATCTCCTCAGGGCATAAGTGTGATTGTAAAATGTAATCAACCGTGTAGCATATTTGCTTAAGGATTAAATACGAAAATCATTGGCTGATGTTACATTTCTTTTATACATCTAAATGGATAGATATATGTTTTACATGTTCTTCATATTCCTTATAAAATGAATAGATGAATTACTTCTTTATCATATATTGCTGCAATGTTTCATAAGATGATATTGCTCTATTATGCTTAAATAGTGATTAAATCCTTCTTATTAGTATAAAAGAATCCTCTGATCAGTTTTATTACTATTTATCTACAATAATAATATTGTTTGTAGAGAGTTATATCTCTCACTGGGACTTGGGTCTCACTCTGTTGGTCACCAACATTTTTAGGTGGACGAGGACGAGGAGGTAGGGACCATATAGTAGAGGAGGGACAACAGAATCAGGGGCAACAATAACATCTTAGGTTGAGATACTGACTGTCGTGTCTTATAGATATGAGTCCTATGTGTCGTCTCTGTACTCTCAGGTCCTTGGAGTAAGTATCTAGTGGTTTTATGATCGATTTGAGATTTTGGCTTGAATGCCTCGAGGTTTTATGTTGCTTATGTATAGTTTTGGCAAAGCAACTATTGTATATATATATTCCTCGAGAAGAGATGGTACATGGTATGTACAATGTGAACCATAATGTATGTAGTACTTTGGTTTTCTTTTTAAGAGTTTCCTGGAAATGAATCTCTTTGCAAATGGTTTTAATTTTTTTAGTAATTTTTGTTATTTTGCTGATTATGGTTATTATGCAATTATTTACTAGTGACGGTTTGATTTGTGGTCAGATCATCACAAAGTTTTGGTATTAGAGCTTAAGGTTCACTGAGTCTACAAATACATAGGATTAAGGTCGTTGATTCTGTTCTAGTGTCTTCCAGTTTATCTGATAGTGACTTTTTCTCATATAGGAGAAGAAGTAAAGCTTAAAGATGGCTGGATCACACGAAGAACATGCTGCTGAAAGCAGTATTTCTGCACCAGGAGGAGGTGCAAGGGATCAGGCTAGAGAGGAACTAGTACATGAGAATCCCCAACTTAACCAAGCTTCGATAGAAAACCCAACTTTTCATGCTCTATTTGGACAGTTCATGAACACAATATCACATATGGCAGATCGGATGCCAGAACCAGAACCTAGGGCACCAGCTTCCAATGAGGGGTAAGGATATGGTAAGACCTTTGAGCAGTTACACCGGGTAGGAGCCACCGAATATGCCGGTACAGTTGACCCAGCAGACGCAGATTCATGGGTCACTGAGTTGGAGAAAGCCTTTAGAATTCTCAGTATTCCAGAAACTGAGAAGGTTAAGCATGCTGTGTACCTATTGAAAGGGAGTGCTGGCCACTGGTGGGCCATTGAGGAAGAGAAACGACTAGGAGTTGAGGTTGAATGGAGAGAGTTTCGACGAGAGTTTCTTAGTAGATACTTTCCCAAGACTTACCTAGATGAGAAAATCTCTCAGTTTGAGCGGATAAGGCAAGGACCAATGAACATTAGTGAGTATGAAGCTAAGTTTATGGAGCTTCTACAGTTTTGTCCACACATGGCTACTACAGATGAGGAGAGAATTCAGCATTTTGAGAAGGGTTTAAACATTGATTTGACCACACCAGCATCTGCTCTAGAGAATAGAGAGAGGTTTGCCACCTTTGTGGAGTCAGTTAGGAGGAAAGAAAGGTCCGTGACTGAGAAACGTCAAGCCAACAGTAAGAAAGTGCATACACAATTCCAAGGATAGAGGTCCGAAAGTTTTAAGAAACCAATGTTTTCTGCACCAATAGCACCATAGAGGTTCAATACTCAAACACAATGGACATCCATCAAGGGTAGAGGCCGTAGTTTACCGCCAACTGGAGCCCATAGTTCAGCATCGATGTCAGTAACAAGACCATCTAGGCCGAAATGGGAAAACCTAAGCTATTACCAATGTGGGAAGCCAGGACATCTGATGAGGGATTGTCCATTTGGAGACAGGAGTGTAACCCAACCACTGAGGCAGAGTCAACAAGGCTCTCAGAGGTGACAGTTCAGTAGTGGCACCCGAGGATGTGGACAGATGTCCCAAGATGGTTCATCTGCACCCAAAAATAGGGCGAGTGGTCGACAACCAACAATGACAAGATTCTATGCTATGAATCAGCTAGAGGCAGTGGTCAACCCACGAGTCGTGACAAGTTAGATGGAATTATTTCATTCTGATATGTCTTCATCCTGCTTTGTATCTGTTTTGATTGATTTGGGTGCTACACATTCTTTTATCACTCGAGAAGTGATTCATGACTGCAATATGACTGTCAGCCATAGAGCATATAACTTGTTATTAGAAACTTCGTTGATTGGATCTGCGGTGTTGCGGGAGGTATGTTCACCCTGTGTTCTTTCCTTTCCAGAACACAACATTCAGGTGGATCTTATACCACTTGAGATGCATGGGTTTGACATAATTCTTGGGATGGACACCCTAGAAAAGTATAAGGTTGTCTTGGATTGTGGTTCCAAGCAAGCTATGTTCACAGACAATGGTGATACATGGATCTTTCAGGGGGACAGAAAGATTCTTCCAACCTGTCTAGTGTCAGCTATGGTAGCAGAAAAGTTGATGAGACAAGGATGCTTCACATTCTTGGCACATGTGATAGATACCAGAGCAAAGAGTCCTAATCTTTCTGAAGTTCTGGTTGTTAAGGAGTTTGAGGATGTGTTTCCTGAAGAACTTCCAGACATTCCTCCACCCCGAGAGATTGATTTCGAAATTAATCTAATCCAGGGTATGCAACCTATAGATCAAACACCTTACAGGATGACACCAACTGAGATGGCAGAACTTAAGAAATAGTTACATGAGTTGCTTGAGAAAGGTTTGATTCTACCAAGTACTTCTCTGTGGGGTGCTCCAGTTCTTTTTGTTAAAAAGAAGGATGGGTCTACGAGATTATGCATAGACTATAGACAACTTAACAAGGTGACAATTAAGAGCAAATATCCTCTGCCAAGGATAGATGATCTATTTGACCAGTTTCGTGGTGCAATAGTATTCTCTAAAATAGATCTAAGGTCAGGATATCATCAATTACGTATCAAGGAGAGTGACATACCTAAGTCAGCCTTTAGGATAAGGTATGGTCATTATGAGTTTATAGTTATGTCGTTTGGACTAACTAATGCACCAGCTGCATTCATGGAACTGATGAATAGAATTTTTCGGCCATTCCTTGATCAGTTTGTAGTGGTCTTCATAGAAGACATCCTGATATACAATAGAGATGGTCAACAACATGAACTACATCTTCGTCAAGCCTTGACATTGTTGAGACAACACAAGCTATATGATAAGTTTAGCAAGTGCGAGTTTTGGTTGTTAGAAGTGTCTTTTCTTGGACACATTATATCTGCTTCAGGTATTTGTGTTGATCCACAGAAAGTGGAATCTGTGTTAGAGTGGGAACAACCCAAGACATCGACTAAGATTCGTAGTTTCTTAGGCATGGAAGGTTATTGCAGGAGGTTTATTAAAGACTTCGGTTCTATAGCTTTACCCTTAACCAAGTGGACTAGGAAGGAAGTTCCTTTTTTCTAGAATGACAAGTGTCAACATTCTTTCCAGTTGTTGAAAGAAAGGTTGACCAGTGCACCTGTGTTAGCTTTACCGGAGCAGGGAAAGGGATACATTATTTTCTGTGATGCCTCCAAGAATGGTCTAGGATGTGTACTGATGCAGAGTGATCATGTAGTTTCTTTTGGTTCCCGACAACTTAAGAAACACGAGGAGAATTATCTAACACATGATCTAGAATTAGCTGCAGTGGTTCATGCGCTGAAGATCCGGAGACTATCTCTATGGAGAAACATTCCATATTTTCACAGACCATAAGAATTTAAAGTACATCTTTTCACAACACGAGTTGAATATGAGACAACGCCATTGGATGGAGTTAATCAAGGACTACAATTGTATAATTGATTATCATCCAGGAAAGGCTAATGTAGTGGCTGATGCACTAAGTAGAAAATCATCATCGCCAACCATATACAGAGCACAATTGAATTCTTTAGTGTGCTTTAAATGGTACATGCTTGTCTCTTTGAGGCAAAATAATGTACATCTTAAAGTATCTTTGTTAGTTGGATTGTTAGCTGAGATGCAAGTGAAACCTAATCTGAAACAACAGATCAAAGAGGCACAACAGGCTGATACTGTGATTCAACAGATCAGGTCAGAGTATGGTAGTGAGAAATGTGACGGTTTTCATGAGTCAGAGGATGATGTAGTTTGTTACCATGGTAGGATGGTAGTACCTGATGCCAATGACTTAAGGAAGTTAGTCATGGAGGAAGCTCATTCGTCCATGTATGCAATGCATCCAGGGAGTACCAAAATGTATCATAACTTGAAAGATATGTATTGGTGGCCCGGTTTGAAGAAAGATGTAGTTGAGTTTTTTATGCGGTGTCCAGTGTGTCAACAAGTTAAAGCTGAACATCAGAAGCCTACAGGAACAATGCAAACTTTACCTATACCACAGTGGAAATGGGATCACGTGACCATGGACTTTATGGTTGGTTTACCCAGAACAGCCAAAAGTGATGATTCCATTTGGGTGATAGTTGATAGGTTGACTAAGTCATCACATTTTCTTCCTATCAAAACAACCTATACTACTGAGAAACTTGCACAGATCTATATAGATGAGATAATGCGATTACACTGGGTTCCATCTACAATTGTATCTGATAGAGGTCCCCCGTTTACAAGTCATTTTTGGGAACGACTACATAAAGCCTTGGGTACTCAGTTGAAGTTTAGCACAACTTTTCACCCTCAGACAGATGGGCAATCTGAGAGGACTATACAAACTTTGGAAGATTTTCTTAGAGCATGTGTTCTTCAATTTGTAGGAAGTTGGGACATACACTTGAGCTTAATAGAGTTTGCCTACAACAACAGTTATCAGACTAGTATTGATAAGGCACCATATGAAGCGTTATATGGCAGACGGTGTAGATCTCCGTTATGCTGGTATGAAATAGGAGAATACCAACTTCTGGGTCCTGGGTTAGTGCAACAGACAACTGAGAAGATTAAAGTAATACAACAACAGTTGAAAGCCGCACAAGATATACAGAAGTCTTATGCTGATAAGCATCATAGACCTTTAGAATTCCAAGTTGGAGACAGGGTGTATCTCAAAGTCTCTCCTTGGAAAGGTGTTCTCAGATTTGGGAAAAGGGTAAGTTAGCTCCTAGATTTATGGGACCTTATCTAGTGACAACACGAATGGGAAATGTAGCTTATAGGTTGGAGTTGCCACCTGAGCTACATAGACTACATCCAGTGTTCCATGTATCTATGTTGAGAAAATGTCATCCTGATACAGAGTTGGTGTTGCAACTGGTAGAGGTAGAATTAAATGAGGATATATCCTATGTGGAAGGTCCAATGATGATTCTTGATAGGAGAATCAAGAAGTTGAAAAAGAAAGACATAGTTCTTATGAAAGTTCTATGGCATCATTGTGGCATTGAAGAAGCCACATGGGAGCTAGAGGAAGAGATGAGGAGGAAGTACCCTTCTCTTTTCTCTTGAGATTTCAGGGACAAAATCCCTGTTAGGGGTTGATAATTGTAACATCCCTGACATGGGTTATGACTTAACCCTAGAAGTTTTGCTTAAGTAAGTTGTTCATAAACTTGTTTTAATCTTTTGAAAAGTAATTAAGACTCTTGTAGAGCTTAATTTTCAAGTTTGAGCTTAATTGCAAACTGTTTGTTCATTATATGATAGTTTGGGCATAAAGTGCAATTTACCCAAGATGAGGGGCTATATTGCAAAATGTCACATTTTTAACATACCTCATATTTTTAGTATCATAAGAGATAGAATTATGTTAAAGGATGTCTTGAGGAAAGCCTAAATTTCAAGTTGCAACCTGTTTGAATAATGTAAATACATTGTGCACCAATTTTGGTACAAATTGTAATTTACCCAAAATATAGGGTTGATATGTAAATTACCACCTATAGAGTGTCCGTACTCCCTCCTATAATCATGTAGAGGATAGATAAAGAAGGAGACACCATGTTTGAATCAATTATGAATGATGGTAATCTTGGTGATGAAATGACCAAGAAAGGGGGTTGAATATGAAACCCTAACTAGAGTTGTATCAAGTTGAAAAGCTTATATAGAGTTGTATCAAGTTGAAAAGCTTATATATTCCTCGAGAAGAGATGGTACATGGTATGTACAATGTGAACCATAATGTATGTAGTACTTTGGTTTTCTTTTTAAGAGTTTCCTAGAAATGGATCTCTTTGCAAATGGTTTTAATTTTTAGTGATTTTTGTTATTCCGCTGATTATGGTTATTCCACAATTATTTACTAGTGACAGTTTGATTTGTGGTGACCATCATCATAGTATATGTGTTATTTCCTACCAACATGTTTATATTGTTCTAGTACTTTCACAGGTAAAACACATGGATGCCTTGCTCTTATTTATCATTTTATTGAGTTCATATTCTTTTATGCCCAGTTGGACAATCCTTTCATTTTTCCTTGGGAAGCCTTTCTTATTTGATGTCCTTTCTTTCATAACACTGCTCAATACTCAATTTAGCATGCACATACCAATATTTTGCTGATGTATCTACATGTCTCCTTTTTGGTGGGGTATGCTTCCAACCCCAGGTGTAGGGCAAGGAGAAGATAATCAAGTTGGACTAGGACCACATCAAGTATAACTAAAATCTCCTAGGAGACTTTCTTGAGGTGAATAGATGATCCTCAACTGATTCTTTAGTTTTGTTAGTTTTCATATGTATCACCCTGTGTGGTGGAGTTTTGAGACAATATCAAGTTCTGTAATAGTTATACATTTTGTTTCCACTACTACATTTGGTTACTTAAATCATACTTTTGAATGAAATGGATTACCATCCCTTTGCAAAAAATCTATAGTGGTGGTTGATATATGGGATGTTTCCTTTTTATTTAATTTAGTATGGAGTGGATCCCATCTCGGGTCCCACTCCTTACATTCACATTGTCACCAAAAGAGTTATGTTTTATTATTATGCACATAATTTCACATTTGACTCATTTAACATATTTAGTCCATTAATTCTTATTCAATTTAGATGATTGCACACAAAAATTTTGATTGTCATTCTGAAGCAAATTATACTTCCCATCGATAATATTTTATCCATTATGTGCATATTAGTTAACTAAAAAAAACATGTGGGACATATTTACTGAATTTACTTTCATGTTAGCACATAATTAAATAATTATGTTAATACAAGTGTATTATAATATGTGATGTTGATTGTAGAACCCAATGCCACATAATATGTTTTACGCATTAAAGATGTTCATTAGGCAAATTTTTTTATCCTTGTTAAGGGCCAGTTTGGTTGGGTTGAGTTAGAACACGAGAATTGCAACTACCTATGCAATCCAACTAGATAAGTTTGGTTGGAATTTGTTCTAGTTATTAGCAGGAAAAGAAAATGCACAACAACTATCAGTTACAAACAATACGGGAGGAAACAAACTGTGTTTGGCACAATCCATTTTCATGGACCATCTGTGGTGTGTGTAAGTGGCTGGTACAGTCTAAACTTGGTTGTTCGCTGCATGGACTTTGGATCTGTCAAATATTGCTAACGCAAGTAACTTCATCGAAATGTTCTGATATGGAAAGTACCTCCAACCAAATGATGAGCGAACCAAAAGTCTAAGTTTTGATTTCTTGAAACCAAATGATTAAAATTGGGATGAAATTCATATTTTTTTTCCTATATTGAAACTCATCGGGTTCCTTGCAACCATGCAGAACCAAACAAGCCCTAAGCTAATTCTAAAGAACCACTCACAACAATCTCTTATCCATGGGAGTGGGGTTTCTAGAGTAAAAAAAGCTAAGTTTTAGTATGCTACATATACTATATTTCAACATTACATAATTTTTGGATTGAATATTAAATTGAAACATTATCATGCAGAAACATAATTACAAAATCATTCATATACAACTCTTTGTACTCCTAATCAAGGTCCTAGAGTGATAGGGATCAAAAATCTAAACATCTCTAGCATCTGACTTGTGGTAGAAATTTTAATGTACATTTAAAACTACATAAGCTCAGGGCGTACCTATAAATTTAGTCAAAGGAGTGTTGAGATACTCTTATAGTGAATGAGTACTTCAATGAAACATTTTAAGACACTTAAAATAGTCAAAAGATATATCATTGTAAAAGAACTAGTCTTTCAAAACATAAAATGACATATTACTCTGGATACTACAAAGATTAAATGAATAATTGAATATACTTTATTAATATCATACAAATGACATGTTACTCTAGATGATGACAAATAGTAAATGAATAACTGAACGTACTTTGATTAATCTCTTATTCATCTTATTATACCCTAAACCCATATGAGGTGTAATAAGACATGTGAAAGCATCACATCAAGCTACAATCTCACTGTATAAGAATTAGAGTAGACTTGAGACCCTAAGTTTGCTAACTACCATCTTAGTTTGAAACAGACCTCACTACGTCTAGCCTCAACAACTAAATAGCTCGCAGGAAACACTAGTCTCCTCCTCTAAACCTGGGTGCTCAGACAGAGAGTCAAAAGCACTATGGCTAAAATTTTCTTCACCATCTACTCTACAAGGGATGACTTACTAAATAGTAACCGAATAGGGTAACACCGAGATGTACAATAAATATTGGGTACCTAATTATAATTGTATTGAACTTGATACCTGTAACATCCCTGACCTGGGTTATGAGTTAACCCTAGGTTTTTTGCCTAAATATGTAATTAAATCCTTGTGATTAACTCTGAGCATGTAATTAAGCTTCTCAGAAATGTATATTTCAGTTTTTGCTCCTTTTTATATAAAGTTGTAGCACTGTTTTGTAATACAGGGACCTATGTGCAATTTACCCATTTAGAAGGGTTAACCTGCAACTTGCACATGATGAGGTGTTCCTCTGATGTTGAGACATCATGAGAAACATTTTGGTAAAGTTTGAGGGATTTCCCAAGCTTGAGCACCAAGGTGCAGCTGTGGAAGCAATCCCGGTACTTGAAACCCTAATTTGGGGTAAAATGCAATTTACCCAAATAATGGGAAGCAATTTGTATAGAATGTTATCTAAAGTATCTTGTTAGACTCTTGCCATCATTTAGAGAAGAAATGATGAGGAATTCACCTCAATTGAGTTATCAAGTTAAGAAATAGGCTCTGTGATTGAATAATCAGGGTATATGTGCAATATCCCTTTAAGTATGAACTTTATTATTAGATTGTTCTTCCTTGCCTTCTTTTCTATAACTTAAGATAAGGTTTGTCCTTAGAATAAAGAGGAAGGGACGAGCAAGTAATAAAGGAAGGACTTAGTTGGAATTAAGGGAAACTTATGAACTAATATTGAAAATCCTATCCCATGTATATAAGCCCTCTTTCCCTTAGTTGCAAGGGAACTTAACCTTCGTTCCCTTTACTGTTTCATTTCACCAAAGACGACCAAGGACTGCCTTGGAGCTAAGGAGGACGAACAAGGGGTGCAAGGTAGGTTTAAACCCCTCTTCTTGCCTAATTCCATGGTTAGAATTCGAATTCAGGGTCATCTTCATGGCTAATTCTCGAAACCCTATCTTTCTAGCCGTCTCTTTTCATCCTTCCTTGGAGTTTTCACCTTGGCCAACCTGTGGGAACTCAAGGACGCCATTAGAGCTTGGAGCTTGAAAGCTTGGAGCTCAAGAAGCAAGCTTTAGGCGGGTTTTATAACTCTAAACCTATGCTTTACTATGTGCATCTTTGTATGCGATTTAATGATAGCTCTTAGTATTTCCCTACTTTTCCCTGCTATTTTGCAAGCAAAACCGTGGGATATCTGTACTGTTCTTGAACTAGAAGATGAAGGCGTGATTTCCAAGAAAAACCCACCGCTTTTCTTTTCCCTAAACGGTCCTAACAGTTTGCTCTCACGACCTCAAGACCGTGAGAGAGCCTCGCGGTCTCGAGACCGTGAGAGGGCTCGCGGTCTCAAGACCGATTGGCCTTGTTGACCGAGCGCGGACCGTATAAGAAACCTGTTCCTAATTATATAGGCTAAATACCCTCAAAATTTGGGAGACTAACTCCAAAGGAATCGGGAGATATGACCTTTTTAAGTCACAACTTTAAATGAATTAATTGCTGATTTTCAAACGGTCTGAAATTGCCTTTTTGGGCAAAAGGTCTCAAGACCGTGAAAGGTCGTTGACTAAGCGTTGACCCCATGAGATTACTGTTCAAAATTATGTTAATTAACAACTCACCAAGTTTGATGGTCTAATTCCAAACGGGCTAAGAGTTGAAGGGTGAATACTAGGGCTAACCCTAGATAAAATTAGTACTGAAATTATGGTGACCTAATTAGGGTTTTTAGGGTTGATTGACCTAAACGGTCTCAAGACCATGTGGGGTCCACCCACATGACCTCAAGACCGTGAGGACAATCACCCAAGACCATTTGAAGGTCTAGGGTCGAGTAATTTGACCAATTGAACACCCAATTGCAAATAAGTTATCAATTTAATCAAAATTCTGATTTCTGTGACCAATCATGGTTCAACCTCTATCAAATCACCTTAGATTTTGATGAAATCTTGGGCAAACGGTCTCAAGACCATGTGGGGTCCACCCACATGACCTCAAGACCGTTTGAGCCAAGTTTGGGCCCAATTGGAGCTCAATTGAAGGGTTCAACCTTGTGTTGATACACATTGTTGAGTGTTGATGGGTGAACATTGATAGACCTTAATTGAATCGATTTCAATCCTAATTGGTCAACAATTGAGGGTCAATTGAATGACCATTTGGTTAAGCATAACCTTAATTAACTCAATCCATAGGTGGTCAACAGTTATTGGACCTTTTGAAGGCTTCAACATCAGTTGACATCATCGTTTGATTTGTTGAACCTTTGTTGAAGGACCTTGTGGTTGAGACCATGAGAGGCTCACGACCTCAGGACCGTGAGGTGGCTCACGACCTCAGGACCGTGAGGTGGCTCACGACCTCAGGACCGTGAGGTGGCTCACGACCTCAGGACCGTGAGGTGGCTCACGACCTCAGGACCGTGAGGTGGCTCACGACCTCAGGACCGTGAGGTGGCTCACGACCTCAGGACCGTGAGGTGGCTCACGACCTCAAGACCATGAGGTGACTCACGACCTCAAGACCGTGAGGTGGCTCACGACCTCAAGACCGTGAGGAGGCTCACGACCTCAAGATCGTGAGGGGGCTCACGATCTCAAGCCCATGAGGAGGCTCACGGTCTTGGAGCTAGAAAGGGGCTCATGGACTTGAAAGGTCAAAGTGAGCAATCGATCAACACTTTCAACCGAATTCAATCATGTGATGGTTCAATGTTGCTCAAATCAAACACTAATGATAATCTAAGATAGTAAGGAGTTATTTGATTAAGGTTTTTGACTATGATGATGATCAATGGGGTGAATTACCAAGATACCCCTGAAGGGTCAATTGAGTTATACCTTGCTCAATTCAAACCCTAATTACATGAGAATGATGTTTTTAGTCATAATGACTCTATCTAACCTGATCTAGTCTAATGTTATCATCAACCATTAGTATGATGAAAGAGAGAGAAAGTACCCTAGAGAGAGAAAGTAAATCTAATCACTTAATGGTGATGTTTTTGGCTATGTAAGCCTATGATGACTCAACCCAACCTGTTTTAGAGTGATGTTGACATCACCTAACCTTATGATGAGAGAGAAAGTACTTCTAGAGAGAGAAAGTACTTCTAGAGAGAGAAAGTACCTCTTTTAAATGGAAACTCAATTGAAGCATCCCCATTACACAGAAATGAGCATAATTAGGGTATGATCCACCTGTGTGAGATCATAGAAACCCTAATTATGATAAATGATGAACCTTTAACTAATCCAAGAGCATCAATGAAGGTGTTACTCAAACATGATGATGTTATGAGTTTAATTCACCTTGATGTGAATAGTAAAACCCTAATTCAAGGGTGATGACATGTAATGTGAATAGTAAACCCTAATTCAAGGGTAATGGCATGCTTTTGAGCAATAAACTCTATTTGATTTAAATTAAAGATTTAACTCTTATGACAAGAGTAGGAAGTACATTCCTTATTGTTGTATTACCTTTATCAGATGTATTAATCATGCAGGTTCTGATATGAAGGTAATCATATCCAGGTATGGATGTTGATGTTATATTCATTGAAGGCATGTTGTAGCCTTATGAATAAGTAATGTAATCTGATGCCTTGCTAGTGGCATCCTATGCTGATAATGGGCTATGAGAGCCATGAATACCATCAAGGTCATGTTTTAGAGATGACTTGTGATGAGGATAATGAGAAATGATGATTGATATGAGTTAGGCTTGTTACATTTAGTATTCTTCTTTTATAGCTGCTATAAGAACAATGTATGCTGTTAAAGAATACTGAATGTACCTAACTAATCAAGTATAATGTAGAGCCCTGATCATAGATCCATCATTGTCAGAAATTAAGTGATGGTGAAACAGGTTTTCCTCAGGGAACTCCTGGAGCACATACTTTTGAGTATGTGGGGTATATGGATGTGTAGAACCTTACATCCTAGTGTAGGAAAGTGATGTAGATGTGGAATCCATCCATCCTTCACTATAGTTCCATACCGTATCAGTGGTAGGTAAACATGAAACCTCCTGATGACGAAGAAAATACAGATATCCGTATCAGTGGTAGGTAAATATGAAACCTCCTGATGACGAAGAGAGTACAGAACGCCACTGTGACTCTAGAATAGCGAAGGACCAGTTTACCCTGGTGAGCTATAATAGTAGAGACATGAGATGTCCTACAAGTGATCCTCTTACTGACTGAGGAAGGTGAAGGTCATGAGAATCCGGCTCTCTTAATGACCTATGTATGATACTGATGCGGCTTCTCAGCGATCAGTTGGAGTATGAGTGGTAAGCCTCATCTCCACAGGGCATAATGTTGTTTGTAAAACATAATCAACCATGTAGTATAACTTGTTAGAGATGACTCCAAGATTAGTTGATTGATGTTACATTGCAATAATGTTGATATTCTCCATATCTCCTAATTTGTAGAGATCTTGTTATATCTACAACTGTTATAGAATGCTTTGAAGGCTTTACTGTTTAAGATATTCTTTGATGTTATAATAAAGCTTCTGGCGAAGAGTTATAACTCTCGCTGGGACAATTATGTATAATTGTCTCACCCCGTAGACTTCAACTTTTAGGTGGACGTCGGAGACGAAGAAACCAGCCTACAAGTGATCAGTCTCAGCAGCAGCACCAGGGGCAGCAGTAATCTCAGGTGGAGATTTGTCCTGCCATGTGGTGTAGTTAGAGTCAGTCCTATGTGTCCTCTGTACTCTCAGGTCTTGGAGTCTTGTGTCATGTGATCTTGAGATTTTGTATCTTGATGTATATAATTACTCAAGAAGTGATTATCCTGAGATGTAAACAGTTACCTCTCTTTATGAAAGGAGTTTTTATGGATACAAGTTCTTATCTCGAAAAGTTTTAATTTCCCGTGATTTTTGTCTTCCGCTGATTATCGATTCGCTTCCGCTAAGTTTTAATCGTGTTTATGTCATGGTTTGGAGATCAGACCCCACAATACCATTAAGATCTTCAGTTTCTATTGGATACCCCTACTATCATTCAATAGGTCTATGAGAAGTAGGACCCAGGAGGGGATCCAACCTCTACTCAATTAAATAAGAGTCATCATCCATAACAACATGCATAATATTTTCATGGATAACTTTTATTTGATCTTTCATAAATTGATATTATAAAGACCAAAGTATAATAACAAATAAAAGTGTAATGACTGCAATCCATTTTATAAGAATACATAACAATCTCCCACTAGGGGCTTACACGAAGGCAACAACTTCAAGATCTAAGCAGATTGGTATCCCGACTATCTCAATTCTATCTCCCAAGAGTCAACTCCACCTAGACTAGTCATCCAGTCAAGTCTTTGATGTTTTTTCACCTAAGGGGTTGGAAGCATACCCCACAAGAGAAGAAAAAGTGGATGTGGTCAACACAAAAATGCCGATATGAGCATTTTAATAGGGATTGTGCAAAATTAGGGAAAAGGGACAATAATAAATACTATCAAGGCTTCCATCAAAAAGGGAAAGTAAACCTCCAGATGGGTATCAAAAAGAACATATAAAAGGTATACAAAAGATGCACTTTCTTATATCAATATAACAAAATGTTCCACATAAGCACAATCAAATACGTTAAGGCACATAAACCATCATCAACAATATCAACCTGCATACATGTGAGATAAACATAATGCTACTGAAATATAGATAAACAATGGCATCCATGGCACATAACCTTAAAACCTAATAGAGTATGAGACATAACCAAACATATATAAACTAGGAACAAAGCCAGGTAAACCTAATAGAGTATGAGACATAACCAAACATATATAATCTGGGAACAATGCTGAGTATGGAGCACATAACCTCCATCCAAAAACATAACATGCACACAAAACCCCAAAACCAAAGCACTTATACAACAATATGTCTAATGAATCACTAAGCATGCATAAATGTAGATGAAAGTGAAAGTACAATAAAAAAAATAAAATGAATGAGATTTCTATCATACAAATGGATAACATAAAACATCCTCCTCATAAGTGAAAAAAATTAGGGTTTCATCTCACAATAAGGAAGAACTTGGTTCAAATTCTAAAATCAAGGTTTCATAATGAAGCAACATATAATTTTAGAGTGCAACGTGAATTATAGAAAGTTAAAAAAATAAGAGGGACTCAAATTTGTTAATAATAGACCCAAATAGGTTATCAAGACAAAAAAGAGAAAATCCATTACAAAATACCTCAAAAGGTTCAAGAGAGAGAGAGAGAGTAAAGAAAGTAATCACTTAATATGACTTGTAGGCGAATGCAACATACATCAAGAGAGAATAAAGTTAGGTCAATTTCTCAATATATAGACCAGGAGATGCGACATACCTCAAGATGTGGGTCAAAGTGTCAAAGTCCAAAACCTATATCCAAGTTAGGGTTCTCTTTCACCTAGTATTCCATTTTACATACAAACCATTAAGTAGTATGTATATTATGAACCCTAGATTACTAATCTAATTACAATTGAGTTTGCATTATGATATGTATTTATTTAGATACATGATGTTTTAGATTACATCGAGTATTTTTCTATAATATCCTGATGATCAGAGAGAAACATAACACATTTTAGAAATATGGACCAATCATAAATCTTAAATAAACCACATGACTCATTGAACCAACCATGTAGAGCCTAGCCGCATTGTTTGGTTCCTCCCATATGGAAATCTCAAAAGAAGAACTGGTGAAATGACTCAAATACCCACAAGTTAAGATGAACAAAATGTTGTGCAAGGGAAAAAATTTCAAAAATCCAATCAGTTATCTTGTTTGTTGTATATTTTGAGAAGAACATACATAGCTATTAAAGCACCAAGGTCCAATAAATCGAGGTTTAGGATGAGATCAACATGAAAGAGACCCACATTCATGTTCTCTAACCACTTTAGGGCCTCAACAAGCCATTGATGGGGCCGAGAGATGACATGAACCTTCAGGGAAAATCTCCACCATGGCTGAATCTATGGAAAGACCCAATGGCCAAGAGGAAGGAAACAACAACATATGGCTATGCATGAGTTCAATAACACCAAAAGAATATTTGATAGAAGAACTGGCATTAGAAATGACCTATGGCATGTTATTTGAAAATCAAATTGCAGAACCATGATATTGATTGTAAAAGAGGGAAAATAACCATACCGTATTTTCAAATAAATCAAAGGCAAACAATACTTTTAGAGGGTCAAATGTGACTTCTCCAGATGGCTTGTTACCCTTTCTATAATGAATAACATGCCAACAAGATCAAAGTCTTGCTATAATGAATAACATGCCAACGAGATCAAAGTTGGAGGACGAAGCAAAGTAGAGTTGGGGAGCCATGGCCTGAGTAGCAGGAATCAAACACACAAAATAGAAGAGAATTATGGGGGTCTAGTGAAGATGTTGGACCATATATATCGAGGTACAAAGGTCTGAAGAGGGTAGAAGAAGAAAACATATAGTAAAATAGGAAGAGAATAGGGGAAAGAGAAATCCCCTTATCAATTTGATAGTGGGATCAACCAAACCTAAGAGAACTAAGGTTTGGCAGATTCCTCTTAGTGTAAGGATTGTGAGTCTGAGAGAACATTGTGGTAATGAGGAGATAAAAATGGAAGGGAGAGAGATAGAAAACAACCTAGCCACTGCACACATCTCTCGTAGTATCCTACTTGATGTAGGAGACCAAGCCTAAATCATAGGATAAAAATACAAGGGCCAACATCCAGTAGAAGAGCCTGCAAAAATAAAGTGAAGTGTGACATACAAACCACCAATAGGTTTTCATAGTTGCAGAAACTTAAAGGTGAATAAATGACCTTCCACCTTCATGCCTTTGAGTCCTATGGTGAGGAGAATAGAGTTAAATTTTTGACTGGATCTATGGTCAACGTGGCATCCACCTTGTTTTTCAGATTGGTCTAGCATAGTTTTTAAGTCACCTATGACAGACCACACATAGTAGATGGTTGTGGAAATCTCTGACAAATGTTACCAAAGTAGGCAACGCTCATCACTTCCTACTTTATCAGAATCATGCAAAAGATAATAGCTAATATAGTCTTCACAAAGGTCAGAAATTGCGGGAGTTTCTAAAGGAGACCTATTCTTAATATGGTCTATGCTGAATCAGAAACCAGTAAATATCACAAGACTGCTGATAGAGAGATTGTTAGGTACTGTAGTGTCTGAAGCAAAGCAGAGTAAGGAGTTATGCATGGGGAGCCACATCACTCACACAAGTTATCATTTCATGAATGGAGAGCAAATAATGAAATATTAGCACACCAAGGGACATACTAAGATTGACATCAAGTCCCTAATAAACACAAGAATCTTGACACAAAAGGGCAACAAACTCTTTTATAAACAAAGCCTCTCCAAACTGCTACTGACCCTACTCGAAATGGCATATTATGACGCCCATAGACTGAGGCCCACCGAAGAGGAGATGAATAAGATGCCCTTGAGTGCAATCTGTAGAACTATAGATCCCCAATCACCAGTCAGGAATGAAGATATAACACATACAACACCAGAAGCAGAACAACTTAAGACAGTAGAAAGAAAGAAATTGGCAATCACGAAGTGCAAGAGCAAGGCAACAGATGCTCCCAAGATACGAAAGATGTAGAAAAGAAGGCATCTGTAAAAGACCATACGAATCACAATGACAAAGAATCCTTCAACCCTCCCTCACTACCGTCAGTGACAATCTTGCCACACAAGGAGACTGTCAAGCAGAGCACTTTTTCAAAGGCACATGGCGAAATACCTAAAATAGCAAAAGAAGCAAGCCACATCCTGGAGAATCCCAAGGTGCTTACTCCAACATGTACAATGATGGAAATTACACCCCACATGCCCGTGAAACCAGAAATGCCAATTCCAAACAAGCTTGCACTGAAGAAGGAACACAACCTGCTACTGAGGTTGAAAAGAAAAGCAGACATGAACCCAGTCAGCCTCTACAACAAACAAACAGAGCAGTAGCAACCACCCCATCTACCCCTACTATTGAACAACAACAACATCCACATTCATTTGGCGACGTGTTAGGGCATAAATTTGATTCTATGTCAGTACAAGTCCAAGACTATTCTACAACCAATTCTAATATAAATACCTGCCTAGATGCACTAACTACATAGATACAAGATCTGGACGCAAGAATGGAAACCCTCCCAAACTTCATGAAAGAAGTCCTCAACAATCAAGACATGATGATGGCAGCCATCAAAGAAGTGACTCACGAGATGACTGATCTGTGGAAGGAAAGGAAAATAATACAAGATGAAAAAGAATGGTTACGCAAAGGCTATGAAGAGGAGATGTAACATTCAAAACAAGAACACATCCGTGTGGAGGATGAGCATAGGGAGATGGAAGTTGAACTCCAGGAGCTAGATGACTGGAGAAACTAAAAGATGGTGAGGTGTTCGACAATCCCCTCACCATCTCAAGCCTCCCCAAACCCCCAAACCCTAAAGACAGAGATGATAACGTAGTAGGAGCAGGTGCAACCCCCGCAATCAAGGATAATAATGAAAATATAGGATCCACCCAGAGAGAGGATCAACTTGCAAAATAGGCACCATCTCAAACCAAAGAACAAAAAGGCACTAATGGGGAGAAGAAGAACGCATCAATACATGAGTTAGATCTAAATTCCTACCTGGAAGAGGAGGATGAATTTGTCGAAGAGCATCTGAACAAATGTGTCACCAAGGTGGAGACCAATGCTTCTGAGAAAAAGACAAATGGCAAAATAAATGATATAAATAGAATTGTGGAAGAAATGAACATCACCATGGAAAATTGCAACACCTACCTGGAGGAGACGACACATAACAAAGACAATGACGCCATTTATGATGGAAAAATGGTTACAACTTTAGAAACACTCAACAAAGTAGTCCTCGAGTCGCCATCAGAAATAAACGTGCTCTTAGAAGAATCAATCAAGGAAATTACCGTCACTAAAAATGCAAATGGGGCAGCTGATGCACATGATTCCTTACAAACTATTCCAGATCCCTACTGCACCTCTTACTCCTGTCAAGATGATGGGAGAAGGAACATCAGAAGATGACGAAGGCAACCTCACTTCATTTTTTGTAAACAAACTAGGTAGAGAGAGAAGGGAAACTGGTGAATAGACAGAGCTGGGTGTCCCTCCACCTCTCCCATGTAAAATTCTAGGCATGGACATGGCCGCACTATCTAGAATAACATGCAGGGATGTCCATGTCTTGGCAGACGTGCTGGATGACAACCTCCCAAGTACATGCGTTCTCTATCATAATAAAGGATGATCTCTGACTAGGAATCAATTCAGGCGAATCTTCCTGAGAAGAGAACATGTTCATAAGAAGTTGTTTAAAGTGCTTTGTGCCACTCTACTGGCGATGTAAAAGAGTTGCAATGAGCTATGGCCAAGGAAGAGATAAGATTTGTGACTTTTCCTATAAGAACAGTCAAACACTGGGCCCTAATCATGGTAAATCTATATGAGCAGTGCATCACAGTATACAATTGTTGTGTTGCTAAACTGGACAACACATCCTTGCCATATAAAGACAAAGAAGCCAAAGACATCATGAAGGTACTACTGAGGCTGCAATGTGTAATCCAAAAAGTAGGAGAGCGACACCAAGGCATCTAGAAATAGTTTTCTATCTGTAAGATGGTACCTTAGGAAGAAGCAAGAAAATGAGACTATGCGGTCATTGTCCTATGAATGATGGAAGCCATCAACAAAGGAATTCCACAAGAATACCTTTGCATCGAAGATCTACACGGTCTACGAGTTGTTTACACTATGGAAGTAATCTACAATATCCATTTCTTCTATGACCCAACAATGCCCTCTGATGTGATATCGTGTAGGCTTCACTATAAAATCCCTCTACCTGAAAAGAAGACATGGAGGGAATGTCTGAAAACCCTGTGGGTCGATCCTGATGAACCAGCTAGGGCAACTGCATGGAAAGAAGGATGGGCAGAAGACACTCAAGATAAATAACAACCTCAAGCTAATGGCAAGCAAGAAGCCATACCCATAGCAGAAAAAGAGCAAGAACAACCTCCCATTAATGAGCCTCAAGAGGATGAGATAAATGACGATGATATGCCAGAAATAAAACTTGATGGACCAACATAAGAGACAGTACCCACGTTCTAGGAACTTGATAGATGGGGTTGAGAAAGCCTATCATTAGAGTCTCTACAACTGATAATGAAGTGCCTAAAGGAAGTTGACACTACGATCAAAGTAATCTTTCAAAGGGACGACATCTGTGTACTAAGAGATGACCTCATAGATATTTTAAAAATAGGAGGGTATCTTTCAGTAAACACTATGTCAGTCTACAAATCATTGATGGGCGAAAACATGATAAAAGTACACATGGATTATTTTCTTCTAGTTGATGATATCCTAAAAAAAAGTTAGGCAAAAAACAACACTTACATCAACATCTGATGACCTCTCTCCCTGACTATATATTCCTTCCAATCCTGTATGCTATCCATTAGAATCTTTTGGCATTCAACATTATAGCAAGGACTGTAGTTCTATATAACAGCTCAGATGCAACCTATGCACTGAACAAATACACTAATATGACTACTACAAGGACACCTACTAAATAGAAGGAAGTCACGTGCATTGAAGCAATCATCGATATGATCAGAAATCAAGGAAAAGGGTACAAGCATAAAGAAGGCAAAGACTTCAGAAAGACACAATTCTTTCATAGAAGCCCACAACAAGTACCACAGTCCAATGATGACGGATTCTATATTCTCGCCTGGATGACAGCCCTCGCCATGATGAATATGAAGGTGGAGAGCATGAAGCATGAAGAATACCACACACTATGTGTAGTATGTGCTAGCATACTCTTGGAGTCAAAATGGGAGACAATAGAAGGATAACAACAATAAAGAAAGCATGTTTATATCTCCAACTCCTTTTTTGATACTCTGAGATGGAGTGAATGATAAGTTTGGGGGAGGAGTTATAAATGGGCATGAGAGGTATAATAATGCCAATGAAGTTCAAATTCCTACCGATACATATTCTAACCCTTATTGCATGTAAGCACATGAGATGTTGAGACAATTTTGAAACAATTTTGAAAGTCCTGAACAATTTTGCATAAACTTTTTGTATACTTCACATTCTTTTCTTTTCCCCTTTCTATTTGACTTCCCATTTACTTAGATTTGTTAGTCTTCCTACTATATGTTGTAGTGTAATAGTTTGTAAAGAGGCACAAATGAGATGCTAATACACATAAAAGTAAAAGCAAGAGGCCCAACAATATGGTTTTAACTCATTCTTACAGTAAAACATAATGTGTGGAACAATCCTAAATCTATGGAATCCTTGGAAATTGGAGGACTTTACCAGCCATACTCCCAACCAATCACCCCATCCTGACGGTTCTTGCTAGAAAGTGTTCACATCCTATGAGAAGGAAACAACTGCCCCTTCCAATTTTAATTATCACCACTTTGGGACAAAAAGAGGCTTGGGTGCCAAGAAACTCCTTCAAAACCCTTCCCCCAAGCCTGAGACAAACATGAAAATTTTAAAAAAGAAAAAAATATGAGAGTTGTGCCTAAAAAGATGTCAAAGGATCGCACACGATTGGTGTATTGCTGTTGTCGTGAATGCAAACATGTCATGCCCATAAGTGGAATTGTGAAGCTAGGTATACCCACCTTCCCAAGAAACCCTCACAACCACCTAAAATTACATTTGGGCCCATCAGACAACACTATCTTTACGATAGACAATGAGTGAGGGATATTGATGAGTGTAGGAAAACACCGCAAACCTGAAACCTACCTAAGCACATTAGCATAGTCACAACCAAAATAAAGGTAGGGTGTGAAAGCTACCCCTTGCAAGGACAATGTACAAGTATAGCACGCAACCTAGGGCAGGGAGATCATTAAGAGGGAGGGTCCTTTACTACAAGAAGGCATTGGTAAGGGCACCAAGTCATGCAACTCTAGATATGAAAGGAAGGAAATAGAGTTTCAAGATTGAAGCCAAGCATGTCACGAGAGCTTTTGCTGTAAGAATGGAATAACTCTGTAGTGGTGGGTATTATCAAAAAGAATTCTTTTGTTATCAGTAGCTCATCTCTCAATCATTTTGATCCTACCTATTAGCCTGAGGGCAAGATATGTTCTAAGTTTGGGGAGTTGATAACATCTCATTTTATGAAATTTTCGCATATTTTTTATTCCCATTCTAGCATATCTTTTAGGGATTTTTTTTGTTCATATAGTATCTTAGGGAAAAACTCTGAATTTCATACCTTTCCCGCTCAATGCAGGCTCATATCATGTCACAATCATGATTACACAGCCCGCGAATATTGTGATTGTGACTGATCCAGTGACTGGCGACATCATACCTTGACTGTGATACCAATCGCGAACTAGACTACATGCTACAATTGCAGTACAAATATTCACAGAAGGAAAGTGTCATGACCGTGACGTTTGTCGTGACTAAAAAGAAGGAACAATCATGAAAATAGACACGTGACAAAACCCCAAGAATTTGCAGTCATAACAACACCCTACTATTGCGACCACGACAATGGTCACAACCATTTAACAGGTCATGACCGCTAAAAGGAGCTAAGTCAGTGGGAATCACAAATAAATAGGCCCCTGACTCCACACAATGGGAGGAGGGATCATCAAGAGCCATGAAGTGGTACCAAACTCCAGAGTCATCTTCGCCCATCTCATGAGGCCTTAGATCTCTGAAGCTGAAAGTTGGAGGAGAGAGAAGATCTACCATCCTCTTCTTCAAAAGGAGTTGCCATCTTCCACCTCCACAATAGATCTGGATATGAAGGAATATTGTTGGTGTATCACCTCCTTTTCTCTCCAGATCTATTATCTTCCCCACATTGTATCTCTCCCTTACTTCGTTATTCTTAATGTATCCAACATTTGTAACACCGTTGTGCTGCCCGTTAACATGTGTGGCTAAACACCTAACTTGGGCTGGGAGTAGCCACTAAGTCTCTCCCAACATGTATATACTTGCATCTTATATATATATATATATATATCCTTAGCAAAAGTTATCTCCATATTCTTTTCTAGAATGTTTCACATGTATTCTTAGCTACCATCTTTTGATGTATGATTGTTGGTTCCTGAAAAGAGTAGTACTAACCTTATCTAAGTGTTATGGAGTAGTACAAATGCATGAAAATGTTGGAATACTAAAGATAATGATCATATGGTTTGCTTTATGGTTGTTTGTTTGTAATCTCGAGAGGGAGGCAACCTTATAATCTAGATATATCCTAAGCTCGAGAGAGGAAGAAATAGACATATATGATGATTGGTTGTAATCTTACTAAGGGTATACAAAAGGGGTGTGAGTATTACATGTGGGTGAGAGATATTAGTAGGTGAAACTTGATCCAAGTTCCCTCCCATACTTTGGTTACATATTTCTTGTTTAACTTTGTTCTCTTATTTTATTTTTCTTATTTTGTTTCACCATTTTGTTTGGAGCATCGTAATTCCTTAGGTAACACCATCTGGATCCACCTTTTGTTTGGTGTGTCTGAGTTTGAAGCTCTATGTTCTTAGCCCTTACCAAACTTGTCCCTGTGGTTTGACCCCAGCCTACTACATAAGACCCCGTATAATAGTTGTGGGGGGCTGAGTGTTGGGTTATAAATATAAGAGTCTGACTATTCTAGATCCGCTCCATTTTGGTTGCACAATTTAAGCTGGTTAAGGACTGGGGGTACCCGCTCCTGAGGCCATTGTCACCTTGAAATGTGTTGTTTGGAGAGCCATTTACAAGAACTGGGAAGCTGGTCATGCATACACATTGTGTATGAATGAAATCCATCTGTTATTGAATCTAATTTTCTCCATTATCCAACACATCTTGTCCCACCTCACGCTATCAAAACCCTTGGATACATATAGCTTCATGCCGTTTTTTTGTAGCCTCTGTTGATGTTGAATTCAATCATGAATTTATTTTCAAGCAAGGCACAATCTGAGATGCTCCTCCCTGAGATGAATGTGCCCTGGTTCTCTGAGATGAGGTGGGGAAGGACCAACTTTAGCCCATTAGTGAGAAGTTTTGCTATAATCTTGTACTAGGCATAGCAACAAGCAATTATTATGAAATCTACTAGTGATGTCGTGGTTTCTTCTTGGGTATAAGAACAAGGAAAGAATGGTTGACTTGTCAGAGCATACAACCCCCTTCCATAAACCACCTCACTCCATTGCAAAGATCTTCCTTGATGGTGTCCCAAGCTTCTATGTAGAAGTGGGAGTTGAATCCATCTGGGTTGGGAGACTTGCAAACACCTATTCTCTAGAGGGCATTTTTGATTTCATCTTAATTAACGAGCCTTCTTAATATATTATTATGAGTTCTTATTAGTTTGTACCTCCAGGATAGATCCTCATCTTCTTGGTCGAGTTTAGAATCACTATATCTGTCATAGATGGATTTGTAGAACTTAGTAGCTTGATTTTCGAGATCTTCTTGTTTGTTCACGATCTCCCCTTCCTCGTTCACCAATTCAAATATGGTGTTATGGGCCTCTCTTTTCCGAATGAAATTTTGATAAAATTTGGTGTTCCTATCACGAACATCAATCCATTTTTGTCTGCTCTTTTTCCATGTGAAACTTTCCTCGGTAGTTTTGTGATTGTCAAGCATCGATTTGAGTTTAAGATCCTCGTAAATAAGTTTAGTATTAAGAGGGTCCTGCAAAGATTGTACCTTATGTCTATGATCTCTTTCTTGGTGCACCAACAACTTACATATGTGGACATGTTCCCTCGACCATGTCTTTAGTGTCTATTTGAGTATCATCAACTTTCTAGCAAAAACATAAAGTGGATTACCAGGAATTGGTTCCTTCCAAGAATCTTGGACAAGCTCTCTATACCCTTCCCAACTAGTTTAAAAATTTATGAATTTGAATGGAATGGGCTTCAATATATTTTCTTGTAGATTCATGACCAGAGGAGCATGATCACTAGTGTCTTCCCCTCCCACTTTGATATGTGTGTTAGGGAGGATTTATAACCAAGAGCTGTTAACCAAGTCTCTATCTGATTTGCTAGCAATTCTCCTTTTGGGATTTCCTTCATCAATCCAGGTAAAAATCTATGTGCCATTCATTGTTAAGTTCACATAGATCAATTGTGTTGATCATGTGATTGAATGATCAAATAATAACATCAGGTACAAGTTTGCCTCCCCTCTTCTCCTCAACTGTGTTGATCATGTGATTGAATGATCTAATAATAACATCAGGTACAAGTCTTCCTCCCCTCTTCTTCTCATATAATCTTACATTGTTGAAGTCCCCCATGAGGATTCAAGGGTCTTTAATATGGCTTGAGAGGTTTAGGAGGTTCCTCCATAACTCCTATCTTTGTGTGTGAAGATTGAATGTGTAGCTTGCAGAGAACCAGAACCTCAAACCCCATGTATTAGAACACATTGCATTAATCACCTGCTCTATTTTGTTGTGGATGTGAATATCCCATATGTTGGGGGTTCTAGCCTAAGAATATCCTTCCCAGGTCAACCTCATCATGGTTAGTAGTATGAGCCCATCCATTAGGGAAGATGGAGTGCACACATTCCATGTTACATCTCTTAATCTTAGTTTCAATAATAGATTTCATTGAGACTCCACGGAAGAGTATCCCGTTCCTAACCTCCTTTCTCTTGTAGGGTTGCAAATTCCTTTTATGTTTCAAACCAAGACTTTCATGATAATTATTTCTTATGTATTGTGAGCCTGGATGGATCCTTCTCCTTCTCTTTGTCCGTCTCATTCTCCTTTCCTTCTCCTTCACCTTCTATTTGTCCTTTTGTTGTTTGTTTGACTGCTTTGTTTTCTCTATCTAAAGGATCTCATCCTCTTTCTTATTTGAATCAATCAGAGTGTTGAAGGGGTTCAATTGGATCTCACATTCTTTAGTTTCATTTGTTCTTGATGTTCCTGCCTCTGTTGGTTTATTAGAGTGGTTGTCCTTCACCTTCCAAGTCTTTTTGGGGACTTGAAGTCCTTGGGTATCAACTTCCTCTATAGGTTTGTTATGCATGCAGTCTTCATTGACATGGCCAAAGAAACAATAGTTAGACCACCTCTTAGGGATGTGTTCATAGTTAATCTAGAAGAACTGGATCTCTTCTTTATGAGGAACAATCACCCATACCTTGTCAAGTGTGTTGTCCCCTGCTTCAATTTCAACGAAGAAACTGTCTTCACTAGTGACTGCAGCCTCCATAGGTCTGGTCTTCACATGCAGAACCTGTCTAAGTCCCATTGCAATTGTCCCGACTGCCTTCCTGGTCCAAGTCTTCCCATTAGAAGGGATACAAATCCAGACGGGTAGGGATGATAGATCCTCCTTCTTCAACTCATCTCCAAACCTATAGTGTTTGGTGATGACGAGGTGGTCGTCAAACCACTTGGGGTGTTTGTTAAGGCATACTTTCTTATCCATGTCGTTGGAGAAGTGAATCAGGAAGAAACCTCCCTCCTTTGATGCAACATCAAAGTCTCCTTTGGGGTTCTAGAGTCGTTGGATCCATGCTAAGAGATGAGGATATAACATGCATTTTCCCATGACGTAGATAGACACTAGAAATTCCCAGACATCTTTCATCTATCCATACTCATCAACATCTAAATCCAGGATGATTCTTCCATCCTTCTTAGTTGGCTTCGGGAATACAAGTTCAAAGCTTTCCTTCTCTTTTTATGGAGTCCTATTGATGACTTGCGTCCAAGGTTTCTTCACGATTGTTCCACCATCGTTCTTCTTGTTGGTCTCAGGGATCCCGTTGGTGGTGTTATTGGCTGGTGTGGTAGGGGAGGGGTAGTAGGGGTGGGGGTGGTTGGGGTAGGGGTCGAGGTGACCTGGCCAGAGGTGGCCACCATGGCTGCCGGTCCCTCTCTGGTTTCCTAGATAATAGCCAAAGGAACCCTAGGATATGGATGGGTAGGTGCGTATCATATGTCTATTTACATATGAATATATCGGAAATTGGTAAATATATTATGAACCCAGGAAATGGGTGCAAATTACAAGTCACACACAGACGTATGACCTACATAAGCTAGGGAAAGGGTCTAAGAAAGACACCAATTCCTCAAAACAACCTTGGATACTGAATTAAGAGAGCTCTTATAGCACGATTACAAAGTTTTAATTTGTTTTTATAACATGAGAAAAATCTCCAATTCATGCTTTTTCTTGTTACCAAGCCATATGGAGTTCCTTTCACTCCACAACAGGTGAATGCATGCAGATATAACCCAAATATTAAATGTGTTCTCATCTCTTATCATCGAACATATTTCCAGTAGAGAATCAGTGAGACTCTTCACTCCCACCTTATTTAGCTTTAGGAGAGCGTGATTCCAAAGATATCTCCAAGACTTGCAATCATTGAACAGATGACTACAATCATCCTCACTAGTACCACACATATAACAGGTAGTATTGACGTCTTCTTTCCATTTCTTAACTTTCATTAGTGGAGGCAGATAATTTTTGTAAGCTCAAAATGTCACCAAACTCCATCTGGGTTGATGAATTCGACACCAAATAACTTCAACTCGATAGTTTGTGGGGCTTTCTGTCTACTGGTCTGCCATTAGGTATCTACTTTGGCATTAGCATCCCAACGCAGCCAACAATAAACCATTCTTCTCCAACTAGTTGAGTAACCCCACCTGTGCTTCAGATTCAGACTGAGACTAGTTGCATATCTCGTATTCATCCACATGGACTAGGCCGACTCACCATGCTTGAGCTTCTAGATTCTAGACAAAGTGTAGAAGTCAGTGAGGTCATAGAGAGATGGAATACCAAGGCCACCTTCATCAAGAGGGAAGGAGAGACGTTTCCATCTCACAAGATGAACCAAACTACCGCACATGAAGTTGGATAACAAGATTTCCATTCTACTCAGAACAGATTGAGGGATTTCACCCAGAGTCATCTAGTATCTTATGAGACCCATCGCTGCACTTTTGAAAAGTACAACCCTTCATGCCATCGCCATTTTAGAACATGGCCACTTGCTAATCATGTCTTTAAGGTGATCTAAACATTCATGGAAGTGCTTCTATCTAAGCTTACCCCTAGCAAGGGGAAAACAAGGTACTTTATAGGCCAAACACCCTCCTACAGACTGATCATTTAAGATAGAATGTCCTTGTTCTTACAAGAAATAGAGAAGAAGACTTGAGATTTATTAGCATCCAGTTTCATGCCAGATATTTTTCCAGACTCCATGAGGATATACTTCAGATAAGAGAGAGTGCCAGCCATCCCTTCCATAAACATGAGTATGTCATCCACAAAGAGTAAGTGAGACATAACCTTGGTCTTCCTAATCATGTAGGATTTTAGTTTTTTCTCCTCAGATGCTTCATCTATCACCCTTGTCAGACCTTCCATAGAAATCGTGAAGAGCAGGGGTGATAATGGGTCACCCTGGCACAACCCATTGGAGCTGGTAAAGTGACCCATATGTATACCATTCAATAATAGAGAAAAAGAGGTAGTGGTAACACACTACATAACCATCCTAATCCAAGTATCATCAAACCCCATCACCTTGAGAGAGCTCCTCAAGTATTTCTAGTTAATTATATCATAGGATTTGGTTATGTCCAATTTGAGACAAGCAGATGGAGTTCTACGTTGGACATTATAATTCAGAGTGAACTCCACAACTAGCATTGCACAATCTTCAATTCTTTGACCCTGAATAAAAGCTCCTTGGTTGGGGGTGATAATTCTAGGTAAGATGGATCCTAACTTTATGGTAAGAATCTTAGTGATGGTTTTGTACAACATTGATCTACAAGATATCGATTTGAAGTTTGCATGGGTAGTAATGATCTCCTTTTTTGGGATTAAAGCTAGAAAGACATGATTAATTTGCTTCACCACGTTACCTCCGTTGAAGAACCACTGTATTTCCTCAACTAGAGCATCCTTGATGGTATGCTAGTTGCTTCTATAGAAGAAGCCATTAAAACCAACAGGGCCCAGACTTTTGTATACCCCAATACTCCACACAGCATCCTTAATCTCATTTTCTTTTGGGCATCTAGAGAGCATTAGGTTATCCTGCTCAGTTACAACTTTATCCCACTTGATCTCCAGAGAAGACATTTCATTGGAACTTTGGTTGTAAAGGTTCTCGAAGAATTTAGTTGTCTGTTGAATAGTGTTCTCTTCACTGTCGATATAATTACCTTCATCATCATAGAGTTCAATAATGGTATTGATAGACTCACGCCTCTTGATAATGGATTTATACATTTTGGTATTCCTATCTCCACTCTCAATCCACTTAGATCTATTTCTCTTCCAGTAATAGCGTTCTTCTACTTTGTGAAGAAGTTTCATCCTATCAAGGGTGATTCTTTCAGTATCTATGAGTTCCTCATCAAGGGGGTTCACTCTGAGGACTTTGGAGATATCATCAAGTTCCTTGGAATCATTCTTAAAAAGGTTCTATAGGTTGACAAAGTTCTTTGCCCAGGTCTTCAATGCCTTCTTAACATTCTTCAGTTGTTGATTGAAATAGAAAAGAGGGTTTCCATACACCTCTTCCTTCCAAGCTTTTGAGATCAAATCTTCACATCCTGACCATTCTTGCTAGAAATTAAGGAAACAAAAAGGATTATTCTTCTTTATAACTTCTTTAAGATTCACCTACAAAACTAAGTGGTCAGAAAAACAAGATGTTAGTAGCTTGGTCTTGGATCCTGGGAAGAGTTCTAGCCAATCTTCATTGACAAGAGCTTGATCCAATTTGCATGCGATACGTTTCTTCTTCTTTAAGTTATTATGCCAAGTAAAGGCATCTTTTCCAATGACTGGCAATTCCACCAGTCCAACACTATCAATGGCTATGTTAAAGGTACTGAGGATCAAATTCAGTACTACTCTGCCCCCTACCTTCTCCTCCCTCTTCCTGACATTGTTGAAATCTCCAAAAACTAACTAGGGGTTCTTAATTCCCTTAGAAAGTTTCTCTAGTTTATCCTAGAGCTCGATGTGTTGACTCATCAAGATATGGGCATAAATTATAGAGATAACTATTGTCAGTCCTCCATTATTAATGCACTTAGAAGTAACTTGTTGATTGTCAATGTCAACAGGCTCCATGTCCCATGACTTTAGATTCCAACCCATGCACACTCTACCATTAACATTGTGTTCATGGTTAGTAATCATGTTCCAACCGTTAGGTAGCATCTTATTTAGCAGTTGCTTGCTATCTTTCTTAATTTTTGTCTCCACAAGTCCAGCTATAGAAGCTTGGATCGATGTTATTACTTACTTCACCTTCCTCCTCTTCCATGGCTTGCCAACACCATAGACATTGGCCATGAAGAAAGTCATTATTAACCCTTCTTGGATGACCGAGTTTTGCATGTCTCGGGCACCCTAGGGCTACCTCCAACATTGATGGAGTCTGGAGTTTTCTTGTTGCTGGAGCTCATCTCATCCACTTCTTATTTCTCAGTCTCATGGATGCCCTTATCTTGGACTTCCTTGTCACCTTGATCTTTGTTCACCTCTTCCACCTCCTCATCGGATTCTAGCTGCTCATATATGTTATTGGTTGTAATTTTATCACCTTTATCTATAGGTTCCTTGGAGTTAGCAGGTTTAGATGATTTCTTCTTCTTAGCAGGAACCCAAAAGGGTTTCTCTTTAGATACTTCTTTCACCTTGACATGAAGAGGGAAATCATGTTCATCGTGGTCGAATACCTTACACTCGTGACACTTCTTAGAGATGTGTTGGTATAAGATCTCAGCTGGAATCAGATCTTTCTTAGGGAGGTTAACCCAGATCTCCTTGGGGGGGTCTTCTTCATCCTGAATCTCAACCAGAGCTTTTGCCTCTCCTAGGGACTCCTATTGAATGGATCGAAGGTCCACCCTAAGTAGTTTGCCCACACCAGAGGCGACGATCCCCACTGCCTTCTCATACCAGTTCCTACCCATGCTCAGTATTTTAATCCAAACTGGGATTGAAATGAATTGATCTTTCTTTAAGTCATCACCTGTGTGATGTTCCTTTGTGATCACTAGTTGGTCATCAAACAAACATGGACCATGTTGATGACTACATTCTTATCCTTGCTGTTGTTGAAGCACACGAGGAAGAAGCTGTCCAATTTTGAATAGAGATCAAAACCACCTTTTGGTTTCCAGACTCGCTTAATCCAAGCCAAGAAGTGATAGAAATATGGTCTCTTGCCCATGAGGTAGACTGAGAGCGTGTGCTCCCAGGTCTTCTCCATAGCCTCGTACGTCTCATCATCAATGGTGACGAAATGTTTCCCATCTTCGATCACTACTGGATCGTAGGTATGCTTGGTCTTCAGTTGGTCCATTCCGGAGATGACTTGAATCTAAGCCTTCTTGTTAGGGTTCTCTTACGTATGAATATATGTATGTATGTATGTATGTAAGTATGTATAGGAGAAATGGGTGAGAGAAATTGATGACATGCAATTAGTGAGATTTGATACTAAGGTTTGAGAGTTCAGGGGTTTTATTTTCAATGAGAGTACTTTCTTAGGTAACATGATGGGTAATGATACGTTCAAGGTATATTTATTGAGTAGATAAGAGAGAGAAGAGGAGTTATTATGATTAAATAAGAGAGGTGGGAGGTTGTTGGGATGTGATAACTGGGTTGGTTGAAGGGAGTTTCTTAATGGAATGCCAAATACATTTGAGGAATCTTTTCAAGGGAAAATATTAGGAGATCGTGTTTCTACAAAGGCCATGTTTTACCATGAAGAATCTTAAGGAAGATGTTTCCAAAGAAGTTTCCATGATGGAGAACTTAGCTTTGCTTTAGTACCCACATTGTGAGCTTCTTATCATGTGTTGGGATGCCTAATATATCGTTATCTCTTCGAATAAAATCTCAAATTTCTATCAGTTGTTCATTATAATGATTTTGATAATGTGCTTTATCAATGTCTGATACTCATTTGGGTTGATAATGGTCTAAGATTTGGTGATCTCTTGTGGCACTTAGACATGCTTCCTATGCAACATGGAGGATTGGGTACAATCTTCCCATGATTACAATGAATTTGCCTATGTTTTATCAAAAACCCACACCCAAAAGCTTTAAGACCATATCTACAAGAGGTTCAATGTAAACCTCTAGGAGCCTCTTTTGTTACCACACGTGCCACCATATATGATATCTTTCCATGTTTCTAGTCTTAATTATCATGTATTCCATTTGTAGCTGTAAAGACCCAACCTATTATCAAAAATATTTACTACAAAATAATTGTTCAACAATTCACTACAAGTGGCCTCTCCCAGCTGCAACTTGCTATTTGTGGATTTTCTTCATGTTGTTCATGCACAATACTTCTTGCTTGTTGTTCCCATTGATGATGTTAATTTTACCATCTCTCATGTTGAGTATTGAGATATTCTTATGTATCATCTCATGATCCCCTTGTACTCAAGTGATTAGAGGTACTCACTTTGCAACAAAACATACCTAAACACCTTTGGTGATCATACTTTGCACTTATGCACAAGACCATGCTATACATTTCAACATTACATAGTTTGTGATACTATTTTTATCTCACCTCTCGAGTTGGATAAAAGGTCATTCAAAAAGTTCATTTGCCCTTCCTTGGCACACCACCTAATTGTCTCTACTCCCAATGTCCTATTGACATCTTGATATTTGATTAGACAAATGGCATACACACGGTCTGACCCCACTAGAGTTTCTCTCCTTGCATAGCTTCAAGTAACTTCAGCACAGGCCAGACACAAAATGTATAAAAATACAAATCAACATGTATGTTAAGTCACCATCTTTTTTTCCTTTTACATTTGATTTTTTTTCTGATTGAGTGTTAATAACACCACTTCTCTACTTTGATGACTTAAAACATAAACAATAGAAATCGTACACTATGCTTGTCTATATCTAATAATTTTGTTTTTTGATATATATCCTTTATCAACAAGAAAGATCCGACAACCAAATTTTTTGTCTGCGCTTCTGTGAAGGGATGTTTCTAGATTTTGACAAAAAAATAAGATTTTAAAAATGTAAAAAAAGAAAATAAAATCCGTGGGGGGGGGTAATGGTAATTTTATATTTGATAGGCTGAAAGAAAAAGATAATAAGACTTCATGTGACCACAAACTAAGAAGAGGAGGTGACATGGTGCCATTGATGGATAGAAGGGGTTATCTTTGACTTCTTTAAACTTATCTCATCCTTGGTGTGGATTCATCCTGTGTGTGGAGTGATGATTTCATGAAGTCTTATTTCCATGAACCCATGTTTTGGTATGGAGCTTCTTTAGAATGTTTGCCTAAAACCCTTCAATGATAAACCACTTGGCTTTTCTTTAGGACCCACAATTTGAAGTTCTTGTATATATGATAATGTGTTGGGATGCCCATGATATCATTTGCTCTTCAAATGATACCTCCAACTTCTATCGTCTCTTTGGATGAATTTCATTGTGAGGTTTGTCAACATCTAGGACATATTGTGGTTGGTGATGACCCAGGCTTTGGTGATCTACTATGGCTCTTGGACACACTTACTATGCATCTTGATGGGGTGTGCATCAAATCTTCCCATAATGTCAGCAAGTTCACCTATGTTTCCTCTCGGATCTACAACTAGGAACTCCATGACCACATCCTACGAGAGGTTGGTTATGTGCCTACAAGAGCCTCTTTCATTACTATAGATACCAAAATATATAAACTTTGGTTGTCCATTGTCTTGGTTTCCTTCCATGATTCTAAAGATTCAATCTATTTTAACAAATTCTTACTTCAAAATTACTGGTACTGACACGATTTTACCGTGCGTAAAATGCAAGTGCACGCGTCAATGTAGTATAGGCCCTTGTGAGGCCCGAGTCAAACTTAGGGACACTGAATTATCGGTAGACTACTACTAACTACTCGCAATCAGCTAGACCAATAAAAAGGTTATGAGAGTTGTTTTAAAAATAAAAGAAAATAAAATAAAACAAAGAAATCGATTAAATGTTTAGTTTAATCAATTCAAATGGAGATCTTTCGGATTGCGGTTTCACCGCGGGTTTTCATTGTATGAATTTCCATATAGTTACTCAGGTTCATCTCTCAATCCGGGTAGTGGCCTGTAGTCAGAATTGTCCACTGTCGTGGTACAATTCACTACCTATGTCTAGGTCAGTTCCACCGTCGTAGTAACCTATACCCTAAACTAGGTGCATTAGAATCGACTTCTGGGTTTCCACCATTAACCTTACATCACCTTGTTCAAGGGATTTGTTAATTAATGTGAATTTCATCTCTTTTCAACCGTTAATTCTTCTTTCAAAGTAATTAAAGGCATTAGATTATCATTATGGTGATCAAGCATAACAATATAATTGAGAAAATGAAATCATTCCACGGATTTAAGAGACAAATTATGAATTACTATGATACAAATGTCATACAATGCTTCCCCGGGCTACTCCCGGTCCTAAAGATAAAGGGGATTAGCCCCGCATGTTCATCTCAGAGAAAAACATGGTTGAAGAAATGGGAAACATGGAGAAAAACGTGAATAAGTGATGAAACCCCTGAACAGAGAAGATCCAATCGCTCCTTGGTAGAGAATGCACGATCTACAGCCTTTCGGCGGTGGAAAACGTCTTCTTCGGCTTCCGAAAAGGCTGGGGCGTGCTTCTAGGCTCCGTTCTTCTCTCCACACCTTCTCGGGACGTGTGCAAAGGCTAATGACGTGATTCCCCACTCTTGGCCGCCGTCATTAGGTATAATCACCGAGTTAGGTTGCAAAGATATCACAACCGTTGGATTAGAGCCGATCTAAAACAAACTCTGATCTGACGGAGTCGATACCATCGACGCGGGTCGATGGTATCGACCCCTGGCGATATCGGCAAGCCTTCTTTCTTTTCGTCATTGTGCCTGATGCTGACTCGATACCATCGACGCGGGTCGATGGTATCGACACCCTTAGGCGTCAGTTTTATCCCTTTTCCGTCGCTAAAGCTACACATATCGATAGTATCGACTGACTAGTCACTGGCAACCTGATGGTAAGTCGCTACCATCGACTTCCCGGTCGATGGTATCGACTCTGCGCTCCTCCTTGTGACTGGATGCCTGTGGTTGTGTCGATAGTATCGACAGCCGTCGATGGTATCGACAACTGCAGATATGTGTTTTTCCTGAAATTGCAAAACAAAACCACATAAGCCGAGATAAAACATATTATTGTAATCATTTATGCTCAAAACAATAAAATAAGAGAGATTTGACACTGAGAAGGATCATAGACTAAAGTAAGTGAATTATGCGATATTAACCACCAAAATGACCAATAAATGCATAAAACGGAGTAAAACAAGTCTATAAATGCGACTCAAAATCATCGCATCAAACTCCCCTAAGCTTGAACATTGATCGTCCTCGAGCAACAAAACTCTAGAATAGAATTGCGAGGGTCAACTAGAGAACAAATTATCACAACAAACATCACCATATGATCCCCGCCAGACATTCACATTCCGACCCTTACTAACCACATAATGATAATTACCCTAAAGGCGACAATAATCATCCATAAAAGATATCTACCTCAAAATTGATGAACACTATCATATAAGGCAGTTAACATAATAAAATCCTCCAGTCCAGACTCAGTGCATCTTGTGATCTCCTATCTACATTGCTCTCCCTAACTACCATCTACATGGAAGCAACTCTCCTGGTATTAACGAGTGAGGAGAAAATCACAGTGGCCTACCAATTCGAGCAACGGGTGGATGGAATGGGTGGCTAGTGGAAGAAATGGAAGCATTATACGGTTTCAACATGCACGGAACAATAATGACCTAAATGATGCATATGCAAGTAAAAATGCCCTAATGCCTACATTTGGGTGGAATGATGCATGAACTATCATCCCGTCTCAAGATGAGATAGAATATCTAAGAGAACTACATCATGTACTTATTCTTCTTAAGATACAGGTGAGACTATGTTCCTTTCTCCCTCTCAATCCTACTTTCTTCTCATTACTTTTTTTTTTCGAAACTTTTTTTTAATTTTTTTTTCAAGCCCTTATTTTCATAGATAACAATGAATTATTTGTTGGGCTCACTTCTTGTTACATAACTTATACATTTGAAGCATTCAGAAGGTATGGAACAAGTTCATCACCTTTTATGTCAGAAGATATAAGATGCATGATGTACTATACACAAAAATGTGAATGCAACTACAAAATGATAGGTATGCAACTAAATGACACACACTTAAGGATAATGTGCATGTATAACTAGTCTATATTTTTTCATTTTTTTCTTCATGCAAAATATGTGAAAATAGTTGCACTGCAAAACCTACCTACATGGGATGCAATCAAAGAGATTAAAACCATAATGTACTTCCAGTTCTTAAGGTGGAGTATGAGAACAACGGGGTGGATAGATCACAAGACTAATTGACCAAACCTTTGGAAATTATTATGTGTCCCTCCTTACTGACCTGTGTAGTAATCAAGAGATTTCTCTCTCTTATTTCAAATTAAAGTCTCATTATCATTTGGTCAGTTTAGGCTCAAACAACCAATTCCGTCCACTTTTCATGAATCCTAGGAATGTACAATTGTGATTTCATGTTTTAGAGTTGGCAAACCCAATCATTTCCTTAAGTTATGTTCTCAAAGTTAAACAACACAAACTTGCAAAAGCACTAAATTTTTTAAAATTTTCCCTAATTCCCATGTACAAGCAATGAGATGACACATAGATTAAGACATCCACAATTACACTAGATAGAGTGTGGATCCTACCAACAAACTAAAAACTAAAAGAAATAAATGACAAAACACAAAACAATAAAAACGAAAAAAACTAAGAAAACTAAAGGATAGAGCTGTTCCAACTCCCCCCTAAGCTTGAATTCAACTATGGCCTCATAGTAAAAAACAACCTTAAACGGTGGAACAGTGATACCGATCATTCTTCAGGAGGAGGCGGGTACTGCGGAGCCGTGGGGTCCCAAGATGGGTATTGCCCCAGAAAGCTCGGATCGTACTGGGGAATTGGTGGGGGTTGTGGATACCCCCCAAAATAATTTTGACTCTAGTAATTGTCATAGAAGGGCTGCTGCTGCATCTCCATCCTGTGCAAACTGTCATGGATGTTTTGTTGGTTGTCGAGGAGGAGGCGCTCATTCTAAAAAATGGCCCTCTGGTTATCTAACAGCCGGTTCGTTGTATCCTGAATACCGGCGTATGAAGCTGTATGCTGCTGCAACGTCTGATGAATCTCCTACATCATTGTATACATCCCTTGCATGGAGTAGGCATCCTCTCCTTGATGAGAGGTCTGAGGTGGTGGAGGCTGTGAAGATGAAGATGCACCCAGATGCATGCGGGGACGCTTCCGGGGTGCTACTCGTGCCCGAAGAGGAGTGAAAGCCTCCTCGTCCTCTTCATGCTCGTCGCCTTCATCGTTGTTTTCATCATCACCACCGTCTTCATCGGAGTCATCAATGGCAATGACAGGCCATCGGAAATGCTGAGCGCCCTCAATGTGGAAGACGGGGTCTGGAAGTGAACACTCTTGATATGCTTGATTGACATGGCAATGTGCATATGCCAAGCCATCACGAAGCAGGATGAGGTTGGAGTGGTACAGATGCTGCAGGTTGACCTTGATCCTGTTAGAAAGGGGAGTAAGCTAGGAGAAATTTAACCCAAGATAGAGGGCCAACGGTGTGATGAGCCCTCCAAAGTGAACACGTACTCCTCTTTACGGCCAACACACGCGTCAAGAAGAACGCGCCCCAATTGCACTCCTCGCGCTTCAGCAATTTGTGCAGGAAAAACAAATCCGTCTCTTGAAACTTGCTGAGAGACAGGTCGCCGCGAGCGAACAGCATGGTGCAGAGCATGCAGTGAAGAATCTGCATAAATGGATGCTCGAAATCAGCCACCGCAGTGTTGTGGTAGCTGACAGATTTGCCCGGGGGCGCAGTCACGAGCTGGGCGAATATATCATCGTAGTCCGTCCTGTTGTCTGGCCTCCGGTGCTGGTAGTCATTATGAAACCAGTTATAAATTGAATTGAACTGGGCGAGAGTGAGGGTGTAGTCGTTGTTGTAGAGTCTGAACGACACCCGCCCTTTTCTCCACTCTGTCGGTGGTGATCATGTAATTGGGCACCACATTGATGTCCAATGATGCCATGAACTCTGCCACGAGTTCCTTGTACATTGGCCACTCGCCGAAGAAAGGCTGGCCATCGGCGTGGTACTACATCTCGTCGGGCCTCCTGGATGTGTGTCTCGCCTACCCCTTCAAGACGTAGGCGAGGTTGGCCTCAAACCCCAGATCATGGACCATTTTCCGATCAACATAGCACGTGGGCTCGATCTTTCTCTTCATCAGTTCCTTGTAGATCTTCCGGACCTCCGCTGAAGGATGGACAATCCTCAGATGAGGAATAGATGCAGTAGGTGGAGGAATGAACTCGGAGATCTCCATAGGATCCACCCATGACGAAGATGCACCAGCAGTACACACCATGTCTCCGAGGAAGAAGGAATAGAAGATGGAGCTTGGTGAAGGTCGAAGAAGACAATCTCCGCTCAGTGAAGGCTCGGGGAAGATCGCGCTCCTTGGATGCTCGTAGCCGGGCTCCGGTTGCACAAAAATACGCACAACACAAAAGGAGGGCAAAGGCTCTGAAGGTGTGACGTCATATGACAACCATCCCTCTCTTTTATAACCACGACCGGCGTTGCTGTGCACCCGTCGATACCATCAACTCGGGTCGATGGTATCGACACCTGTAGCACAATCTGGTCTTCCGCTAGTATCGATGGCTATCGATAGCCTGATGTGGGGGCCCGAATCGATGACGCGTCGATGGTATCGACCCATCCCACATATCGACTCTCTTGATGCAGCGATCGCCATTGATTTCCTCTTGTGGATCGGTGACGTGTCACGTCGATACTATCGACGCAAGTCGATAGTATCAACTCTTCTTGGGGCAAACACCCTCACGAGGCCCGACCACCGCTTTCTTCCTGTAACTGGGTCGATACCATCAACAGGCCCGTCGATGGTATCGACTTCACTGAGACAAATTTTATCTGAATATCTTTGGGGATCTCACGGGTATCGACATCCATGTCAATACTATCGACCCCGTTTTGGCGAGCAACCTGATGGTATGTCGATACCATCGACGAGGCCGTCGATAGTATCGACTCAGAGAGATCTTTGCAGCCGCCTAACTGTGGCCATGTCGATACCATTGACACAAGGGTCGATGGTATCGACCCTGCCTCAGTCCTGCACATTGAACAAACGATCAAGGTATCTTTTTTATACTAAAAACAAAATCAAATCAAACTAATGTACAATTGTAAAAGAAACTAAACGAAACTACCAATGGCTGGGTTGCCTCCCAACAAGCGCCCTTATTTAACGTCTTAGGCTAGACAAAATCAAGCTCCGCATGCATTTAGAAGTGCAATGAATTTGATCTCATGCAATCTCCTCGTGTAATCCTCACCGAAGTACAACTTTAATCGTTGTCCATTAACCAAAAATGTTGTCTCACCATCACGCACCATGATTGCTCCACGTGGCCTGACCTCCTCTACAGTGAAGGGTCCACTCCATCGGGATTTCAATTTCCCGGGATGCATCTTCAACCTTGAATTGAACAAGAGCACACAATCTCCCTTCTTGAAGACACACATCTGAATGTGTCGATCATGAATCGACTTTGTTCACTCCTTGTAAATATGCAAGCTTTCATATGCATTCATCCTCAGCTCGTCAAGTTCATTTAGCTCCAACAACTGTTTCTTTCCTGCCTCATCATAGTTCAAATTCAGCTTCCCCAGCGCCCAGTGCGCCTTATGCTCCAATTCCACCGGCAGATGGTAGGCCCGACCGTAAGCCAACCTAAAAGGCGTAGTGCCTATAGGTGTCTTAAATGCCATCCTGTATGCCCACAAAGTGTCCGGTAGCAAGGTACTCTAGTTTTTTCTCATTGAATCCACAATTCGCTCCAAGATCTTCTTAATCTCTCTATTGGAGACTTCCACCTGCCCCTGTGTCTGCGGGTGGTACGGGGTACCGATGTTATGCTTTACCTCATACTTTCTTAACAATGCCGCGAACTTCTGATTTCGGAAATGTGTACCTCCATCACTAATAATCATTCTTGGTACACCAAACCTGCAGAAAATGTATTCTTTGACAAACCTGCACACTACAGCAGCATCATTAGTCCTAGTGGGTATTGCCTCTACCCACTTTGATACATAGTCAACAACTAATAGAATGTACAAGTTAGAGTTGGAGGACACAAAGGGTCCCATAAAATCAATACCCCACAGATCAAACACCTCGACCTCTTGAAATACATTGAGAGGCATCTCTTGTCGCTTTGAGATGTTACCTACCCATGGGCAGGAATCACATTTCCGCACGTAGTCATATGCGTCCCAGAGCAAAGTAGGCCAGTAAAGGCCGCTCTCAAGTACCTTTTATGTGGTTCTAGAACTAGCATGGTGGCCACCAGTCGGTAGGGTATGGCAATGATGAAGGACACTTTCATATTCCACCTCCAGTACACACCTGCGTAACACACCATCCCTACACTACTTCAACAGAATGGGGTCATCCCAGAAATAATATCGCAAAGAATGGAAAAATTTCTTTTTCTCTTGGTATGTCCAATCATCTGGAATAATTTTGCAGGCAAGATAATTAACAATAAAAGAAAACCAAGGATCTTTAGATTTCACAGATAGAAGTTGTTCATCAGGAAACGTCTCGGTAATGGGTATATGCACATCCTTCTCATCTACCCTTTCCAACCTAGACAAATGGTCCGCAACTATTCCCACCTTATCTTTGATTTCAATGTCAAATTCTTGTAACAGTAAGGTCCACCTAACCAATCTAGGTTTGGCATCTTTCTTTTCCATCAAATACTTTATGGCGGCGTGGTCCGTCCATACCACGACTTTAGATCCAACAAGATATTGCCGAAATTTTCCAAAAGCGAAAACAACGGCGAGAAGCTCTTTTTCAGTTGTCGTGTAATTCAGTTGTGCTTCATTTAAAGTTTTGGACGCATAGAAAATCACAACGAGTTTATTGTCCACACGTTGTCCTAAAACATCCCCCACTGGGAAATCTGATGCATCACACATCAATTCAAATGGTTTTGCCCAGTCCGGTGTTTGCACAACCGGAGCAGAAATTAATTTTTCTTTAAGCACATTAAAAGCATGTAAACACTTTTCATTAAAATCAAAGACCGCATCTTTCTCCAATAGCTCAGATAATGGTTTAGTGATTTTTGAGAAATCTTTTATAAAGCGGTGATAAAACCTGGCGTGACCTAGAAAACTCCGTACCCCTTTTACCAAATTTGGTGGGGGCAATTTAGAAATAACTTCAATCTTCACCGGATCTACCTCCAACCCCTTGCTGGACACTTTATGTCCAAGCACGATCCCTTCACTAACCATCATGTGGCATTTCTCCCAATTGAGAACCAAATGCGTGTCCTCACATCGTTGCAAAACCTTATCCAAACTGTATAAACATTCATCAAAAGACACACCATAGACAGAGAAATCGTCCATAAAGACTTCCAAACAATGTTCCACCATATCGGAGAAAATGGCGAGCATGCAATGCTGAAAGGTTGCTGGTGCGTTACACAATCCATAGGGCATACGGTGGTATGCAAATGTTCCATAAGGACAAGTGAAGGTGGACTTCTCTTGGTCCTTAGGGTCAATGGAAATCTAATTGTAGCCCGAATAACCATCGAGAAAAAAAAATGAGATCGACCTACCAATCGCTCTAAAATCTGATCAATGAATGGGATAGGAAAACGATCCTTAAGCGTAGCATCCATTCAGTCTACGGTAGTCTATACATACACGCCACCCGGTTACCAGACGGGCCGTGATTGGCTCATTTAACAAATTATGTGTAACAGTAATTCCCCCCTTTTTAGGGACTATCTGTGTAGGACTCACCCATGTCGAGTCAGATATAGCATAGATGATACCTGCAAAAAGGAGCTTGATCACCTCCTTCTTAACGACCTCCATCATGCTAGGATTTAATCTACACTGTGGCTGAATTACAAGTTTGGCTCCCTCCTCGAGCCGGATCTTGTGCTGGCACAATGTAGGGGAAATCCCCTTGATGTCTGCGACCGACCATCCGAATGCACCTCGGTGGTTCTTCAGCACGATCAGTAGTTGATCCTCCTCCTCGGCACTCAGATATGCCGAAATAATCACTGGTAGCTGCTCACCCTCATCTAGAAATGCATATTTCAAATGAGGTGGAAGTGGCTTCAATTCTAAATCTGACGGCCTGATCAAGGATGACTGAAGTGGTGGTGGGAGTTCTCCAAGGTCTTCATAGTACCTAGCGTAGAAACACGGCAACACCTGAAGCATCTTGGCGCATTCTTGTAGTGACTTGGTTCTCATCCAATCATGTGTTATATTAACCAGGAAGGCTTTAAGAGGAAATTTTGGATATGTATTGAAAACATAACTTGCTATGGCCTCATCTTCAGTAGAAGGAGGGATGTTCTCCTCTTCATCATTGGGAAAACCCACAGCCTTGCTAAGAGACACAACCTTGGTCTGCTCCATGATGTCTACATCCAGTGTCCCTTTTTCCACTTTAGTCATTACATAAGCCATATCTAGAAATGGCTTCCCTAGACAAATAGAAATATTCTGATCAAAGTGCTTCATCATGCATCATTGCTCCTTTACTTTAGATTGTGTAGTGCTTGAGGGCATGACCATCTCAAACCGATCATCAGCGATACCCAAGGTCAAACGACCTCTTCCCATCTCAAGTATCATATCTGCAGTGGTTTGGAAGGGTCATCCAAGGAGTAACTCATTTCCTTGCTCGTCTGGCATTTCCATTACAACAAAGTCTGCTGGAAATACAAACCGATCAACTTTCACCAACACATCTTCGCAAATACCATACGATTTCACCACAGAATTATCCGCCAACTGTATTGTCATATTGCTTGGCCTTGATTCTTTTAGTCCCAGCTTCTTGAATGTAGAGAGAGGCATCAGATTTATACTTGCCCCGGAATCACACAGTGCTTCGCCAAATTTCACTTTACCAATGTAGCATGAAATATTGAAGCAGCCCGGATCCTGCCTTTTAGGTGGCAATGTGCCCATGATAAAAGCACTCACCTGTTCCTTGAGAACCACTACCTCAGCATCGGGGATCTTCCTCTTCTTTGTAATGATGCCTTTCAGAAACTTGCCGTAAGAGGGAATTTGCTCTATTGCTTCCAAAAGTGGAATGTTAACAGACAGCTTCCTAAAACTATCTAGAAACTTCTTGAACTGAGCGTCCACTTTCTTGGCCTTCATACTATTTAGATATGGGACTGGGACATTTTGTGCCCTTTGATGTGGCGGCACATATGGCGTCCTCTTCTGTGTCTCCTCCTCAATAACTGGTTCTGCTGTGACATCATCTACTGTATCCTCTACCGTCTCTGTGATAGGAGTTGGAACCTCCTCAGTGGCCTCACCTACAGTTTCTGGCTGGGGTGTGCTTGGTTCATCGGCCCTGGGGTTTAAAATCTTTTTACCACTCCTTAGCAAAATTGCCTTCGCCTGTTGGTTTCCTCCTGGAATGTTTGTATTACCCGGAAAGCCTTACTGCACTGGCTTCTTCAGATTTGCTATCTCAGCTACCATCTGCACCAAGGATGTCTCTATAGTCCTCATCTGAGCCCCGTGACTTTGTAAGGTCTGCCCAAATTGGTTCATAAATTCTCCTTGTTGCTTGATCTGCTGACAAAACATGATCATTAGTTCTTGATTCTTCTTTATTACTTGATTGAGAAACTCATTGCTCTTATCCTCTGGTGACGGTTGGGGTTTTGCGTCGGAGTCCTACAAGAAATTATTTGGGTCCTTCCAGGAAAATTTCTTGTCTTTCCTCCATGAATAATTGTTGTTTTTGTACCCCTGTTGCTGGCGCATGAATTTTACTTGAGCCTCATCATCTGATTCTACGTCTTCTTTTGCAAGCAGTTTCTTTGCTAGAAGGTCCATCTTCTCATTTAGCTCTTTGATGGCCTTTGACTCCCCCGTAGCCCGAACATGCTCTACGACGTATCTGTCGCCCCAGGATTGCTTCTTTTTCATATTCTTCAAAATTTCCCAGCACCTAGTGCCCTTGTTGTTTAAGAACCCTGAACCTGCTGCATCCAGAATACTTCTATCATGCTCATTGAGAGAAAAATAGAAAATTTTGACCTGCTTCTCCTTGTCAAGCCCATGATGTGGGCACCTCCGCAGCATGATCTGAAACCGTTCCCAGGTCTCGGAGTAAGTCTCGCCTGCTTTCAGACTAAAATTATGAATTTTTCTGATCATATCATTTGTCTTCTCGGGAAGAAAGAATCTTTCAAAGAACACTTCCACCATGTGGTTCCATGATTCCACATACTCATCATCAAGATTATGTAGCCATTCGCGTGCATTTTCCGCTAGAGAGCTGGGAAACAGCTTCAAGTACAACGTCTCCTGTGGAAACCTGTCTATCTTGATCATATCACAGTTCTCCACGAACTGGCTTATATGAGTCACCGAGTCTTCATTTTTAAGTCTGTGAAACACATTTGATTTGACCAAATTTATTAATGCAGGATCGATTTTATAAGTTGGAATATTGACTGCCTGCTTCTTTATCAGCCCTTTAGATGCAGACGCAGAAGACGCCTTGATCTTCTCCCAGATTGTCTGTTCTTCTGCCATGGCTTCTGGTTCAGAATCCGAATCTATATCTTCCAGTTGGGGTTGAACGTTGTTCTCCTCATCGTCTGGTCCCGACAGTGGAACCTCTGGTGATTGCTGCATGTAGTCAGTGCTATGCGTCCTCACCATGCACCAGTACCTACAAAAATGATAATTTCCATTCAGTACCGTGCTAGACGATTACAAAATATGAAAGATAAACTATGAATTTTAAAAATGCTAATGAATTAATAAAAAAATAAAAAGTGGCCTAGAATGCCGCTTGAAGCACTCATAGTGCCGAAAAATGCCGTGTCCCCGGCAACGGCGCCAAACACTTGACACAGTTTTACCGTGCGTAAAATGTAAGTGCACGCGTCAATGTAGTATAGGCCCTTGTGAGGGCCGAGTCGAACTCAGGGACACTGAATTATCAGTAGACTACTACTAACTACTCGCAATCAGCTAGACCAATAAAAAGGTTATGAGAGTTGTTTTAAAAAATAAAAGAAAATAAAACAAAACAAAGCAATCGATTAAATGTTTAGTTTAATCAATTCATATGGAGATCTTTAGGATTGCGGTTTCACCGCGGGTTTTCATTGTATGAATTTCTATATAGTTAATCAGGTTCATCTCTCAATCCGGGTAGTGGCCTGTAGTCAGAATTGTCCACTGTCGTGGTACAATTCACTACCTATGTCTAGGTCGGTTCCACCGTCGTAGTAACGTATACCCTAAACTAGGTGCATTAGAATCGACTTCTGGGTTTCCACCATTAACCTTACATCACCTTGTTCAAGGGATTTGTTAATTAATGTGAATTTCGTCTATTTTTAACTGTTAATTCTTCTTTCAAAGTAATTAAAGGCATTAAATTATCATTATGGTGATCAAGTATAACAATATAATTGAGAAAACGAAATCATACCACTAATTTAAGAGACAAATTATGAATTACTATGATAAAAATGTCATACAATGCTTCCCCGGGCTACTCCCGATCCTAAAGATAAAGGGGATTAGCCCCGCATGTTCATCTCAGAGCAAAACATTGTTGAAGAAAGGGGAAACATGGAGAAAAACATGAATAAGTGATGAAACCCCTGAACGAAGAAGATTCAATCGCTCCTTGGCGGAGAATGCGTGATCTACAACCTTTCGGCGGTGGAAAACGTCTTCTTTGGCTTCCGGAATGGCTGGGGCGTGCTTCTGGGCTTCGTTCTTCTCTCCACACCTTCTCAGGATGTGTGCAATGGCTAATGATGTGATTCCCCACTCTTGGCCGCCGTCATTAGGTATAATCACTGAGTTAGGTTGCAAAGATATCACAACCGTTGGATTAGAGCCGATCCGAAACAAACTCTGATCTGACGGCGTTGATACCATCGACGCGGGTCGATGGTATCGACCCCTGGCGATATCGGCAAGCCTTCTTTCTTTTCGTCATTGTGCCTGATGCTGACTCGATATCATCAACACAGGTCGATGGTATCGACACCCTTAGGCATCAGTTTTATCCCTTTTCCATCGCTGAAGCTACATGTGTCGATAGTATCGACTTTGAGGTCGATAGTATCGACTGACTGGTCACTGTCAACCTGATGGTAAGTCGCTACCATCGACTTCCTGGTCGATGGTATCGACTCTGCGCTCCTCCTTGCGGTTGGCTGCCTGTGGTTGTGTCGATAGTATCGATAGCCGTCGATGGTATCGACAGCTGCAGATATGTGTTTTTCCTGAAATTACAAAACAAAACCACATAAGCCGAGATAAAACATATTATTGTAATCATTTATGCTAAAAACAATAAAATAAGAGAAATTTGACACTGAGAAGGATCATAGACTAAAGTAAGTGAATTATGCGATATTAACCACCAAAATGACCAATAAACGCATAAAACCGAGTAAAACAAGTCTATAAATGCGGCTCAAAATCATCGCATCAGGTACCATTTGTCATGTTTTCCTTCTACCACTCCAAAGACCCGATCCATTTTAACATATGCTTACAATAGAATTATTTTCTAACAATTGACCACAAGCGGTCTCTCTCAATGACAATGAACTATCCTCTCTTCTCTACAAGTTGACCATGCATAAGAATTCATACTTGTCATTTGTATTGATGATATTAGTTTATCGATGTCAACTATCAAGTATAAAGCTATCATTTGTTATGGACTCATGATTTCCTTGTACTTGTGTGATGAATGTTGTCTACTTTGCAACATGATAGACCTTGACGTCATCAGTGATAATGCTATGAATTTCCACACAAGACCTAGATATTAGTGTTAATATAACATAGTTCATCATACTTTTTTTACCTGGTCTTTGGAGTTTGGTTAAAGATACAAAAAGAGGATCCTATGGCAATGCTTGATATGATGTAATGATGTCGACTTCTAACATCTTGGTGACATATTGTCATTTGTTTGGATAGATGGAATACACACTTGTATTGACATCACTGGGGTTTCTCCCATGATAGGAGTTCTTTCAAGTATATCTCAATTAGGCTAGGTTGTTGGTGATACCACTGCACAAAAAGTAAAATATCACCCTTATTTTTTCTTTGGCTTTTGATACCTTGGGAGTACTTCTTAATGATGCGACCTCTCTATGTGACACATCAACATGTCACCAATATAAACCTTATGATATCATGTTCTACATCTTACAATCATATTTTTAGATCTATAGACTTCGACATCCGAAAAGGATTGAGATCCTAATTTGTTGCATGTACGTCTAGGAAGGTACTTACTATTAGACACGTTTGACAACTAATGAAAAAATAGAATTATAGTATAAACTGTTGTATATATTGTTTTGAGAGAGGATGATTGAGGAAGTTAAGGATATGTGGAATACTTTGTGCAAGAAAATAAGAGAGAAAAAGTAACAAATACAATTAATATGGAACAGCTATATATGAGTGAGTTAATAGTGATTCCTTTATGATGAGAAAACAAATGGTAAAGGGTGTTCAATCCCAATAACTTCTTAGTGCTCTAATTTATTGCACAAAGAGAAGAATGCAAGTTAATAAAATTGCAAATAGAGATAGAAAAAGAATAGGTTTTTGGAATGTAGTTAATGGTTTAGAGTTACAAAGGGATTGAGCCAATGTGATTTTATTTACATTGGCATAAGACATTGGAGTCTGATGCAGATGTCATCAGTTTCACATTTGGAATTGTTGGATATATAGAAAAAATTAGAGTTAATGTGATTCAAATTCAAAGGAAGCTATGATGGGTTGCCATTGATGAATGGAGATAAGGTTCTTTTTGAGTCCCAAAAATAGGAAAATAATGGAAAATGTGGTAAAGTATTGAAGGAGAAACAAATATTTTTGAAATACTTTGTTATTATTAGTTGAAAGTTTTTTTTAAAGAAAAATGGAACATGTAACTACTTGACATTTTGTGTTATAGATAGAGGTATGTAATATAAGCAGTAAGATATGTATCACTTAAACAGTCAGTACTAATGGGGTTCACTTTGAACACTAGGAGAGTCATTGAAATATGTTAACCATGAGGATATTTCAGCTGGTATTTCCACCTACAACATGCCGTCGATAGATATATCATGTTACAATTATCTAAATCGAATAATTTTATTTATTTCCATAGACATGACATTTAGAGTGAATTGTACACTTGTGAGAAGGCATTTCTATATAGAGACTAATGTTATTAACAATATTGGAACTATTTTCCCCCAATTCTAATTGGTTGGAGAACGAGACAAAAGCGATTACCTTCATTTCAAATTTACAAGCAGAATAAATCACAAAAGGGGTGGTGAAATTAATAGATTGTGGTTGATGAGTACTCTTCAAAGAGAGAGTCTTAATGATGTCTAGTTCAAATATTCATGATGCAATGTTCTAAAACAGAACAATTTCAGAAAATAAAAAGGTCAAAATTCAAAATAGGAAAAGATAATGGAAAATATGGGAGGCAAGAGAATAAAGAAGACCAAAATTTTTGGATAAGGTTTTGATTATTTTGAGAAATACTAAAACAATAAAGTTGTAATTATTTGAACAAATTTTCTTTTAATAAAAGCACATGTACATGTAAGCAATGATGTAATGTACCCCGTTATTCATGAAAAGAGAAAAAAAAAACAGTATGTACACATCAATCTAAGTGGATTAGAGATACATTAATAGAAATAGATAATACATTATTGAATATTGAAATGGTACATATAATTAGATAGTGCAATATTGTCAATAGAAACAATTACAATGTAAAAAATAAATATTTTGGTACTTAATATAATCAAACATTACTCTCATTTTGGGCAATCGACAATTACAATAAACTATAATTACCGAAATTATTCTTCATGATTGATATATTATCTCTTGTGAAAAGATAAGTTATCATTAACCGTATTTAATATCATCTATTTCCCTTTCCGACTTCCTTTCTTTCTCTAGCTTTCCTTCCTTATCCCCCGATACATCTGGACTGGATTTCTTTGTGTGCAAGAGTTTTACTTCTCAAGGACACACCGGTCGGGTACGGTGGGTGGTATGTAGCCTTCTGCTTGACAAGTTTTAGGCATGGTCTACAGGAGAGTTACCTTCCTTTTTAGAAACTTCGAAAAAGCAGCAATACACCAATAAGGTCTAGGGATGGTTCGTGTTCAAGCAACGTATCTATTGACAAGTTTCGAGCTTGGATTTGTTGTTCTTCGTTTTAGTAGGAACGGGTTATTACTTCTTTAATTAGGAAGAACAAATCCCAAGGGCCAATTTTCATATTATACATATTCATTAATGTTCATCAATTCATTTCCTCATATCTTAGGAAGTAGTTTGTTAAACGAGAAATTAGCGGAAGACAAGACGATCAGAATGGGTCTGTGTTTGAGCGGATGCAAAAGTATGACTAGCAGTAAAGGCAACCCCCGGAGCAACAGCGTTGGTGCGGTGATCCAGCAGAGCGATCTCTTATCAGAAATCTTGTTCCGCCTACAACCAGCCAAGTTCATTGTCAGGTGCAAGTTGGTTTGCAAGGATTGGAACGCCCTTATCAGCAGCGACGATTTCGTAGAGTTGCATCTCGTGCGCTCTAGCCGCAAACCCGCCATCGCCATATTTCAGCTTTTGGAAGATAACTATGACGCCTTTGTGGAGAAGGACGACTTTGCAAACGTGCAGGCGTACTTCCTTGAGCCGCGGTGGCCGTTGAGCACGGCCCAGGAGAAGCGGCCACGGGCAGGGACTACATTGATGCAACATCCTCCCCCTCGTATCATTCAGAATTATGGTCTCCACCTAGGTATAACACAGAGACGGCCGGCGTTTCTCACCCAGCCCTGCCGCGGCTTGTGGCTCCTGCACGCAGGGTGTGCTATCACATACGATCAAATCATCTTAATAACAGATCCAACAAGGAGGGTGAGAGCAAGATATATCAGACTACCCCAAACTCGACAGGTTTCAACATCAAGGCGTGGTAATGTGGGCTTCGGATACGTTTCTAGCACTAAGGAGTTCAAAGTGGTGCATATATCCACTGGGTCTGTTCCTACGTCTGGAAACGCTCATGTCCTCACCCTTTCCCGCCATGAAGCAAGGGGAGAAGAAGAACCACACCAACCATTGTGGAGACCTCTTGACCTCCCTGGCCATGGTCAGGACTATGCCATGTGGTCTGTGACAGGCCAACCGGTACTCGCACACGAGACAATCCATTGGACACTGGTATCCGTGCCTCTTAGCTCCGATACATCAGTCTCAATCTTGTGCTTCCAACTTGAAACAGAAACATTCCGGACCATCCGAGCACCCTCACAGGTTTCATGCAGGCAGGACCACAGGTGGTTCCATAACTACCGTGGACAGCCGCCATCTATTAATGCATTGCCTCATAGGAACAGTGGACTGCCGGCGCCATCAGTTGATGGACTACTTGTTCAGATCAATGGCCAGCTAGGGTTTGTGCTAAACAACAAGGTTGATGGAAACGCCGTGCTGGAGGTGTGGACCTTACAGGAATACGCTAGGGGAGGGGTGTGGTGCAAGAAAACAGATATCCGCCTGGCTGCCTACAGCCTTTCCTGCAGGATTTCAAACACCTGTTATGCGGTGAGCGTCAGCGAGCTCCAGATCTTAGTTTCTTCAAAATATGGAGTGTATTTGATTGACCACCGCGCTGGGACTATCGAGTTTGTTCTCAAACCGGGGCAACGATTCCGATTCTTATTAGATAATGGCGCCGGTCACAAAGATGATGATGGCGGAGGCCACAATATTTTGAGAGACCTCTGGCCCCGAATACCTAAGCACGAGAAACTCATCGTTGCTGATCAACCCTTGTCGTTTGCCTTGTATGTGGAGAGCTTAGTTTCATATTTTTAGTAAACCTTGTACGGGTAAGGAACAACCCGTAGCCATGAAATTGTTAGAACAGTTTCTGGATTCTGATTGAAAAAAAATGCACATTTTAGCAAAGCTAGTTATATTTTACCCAACTAGATATTGTTTGTTTTTTCGTGTTCATACTTGACAGAGTTTCGTTTAAGAGCAGATCATTTCAGGCAATTTTTATGTGATCAATGTAGTTGATAAATTCATAAAATCTAATATCTTTTGAAATTATAAAAATCAGCCTCCGTTTGGAGTGTGACGTCAAAATAGTTACTCTAACATATTAAGAAATTTGTAATGCTCCCATAATAATCCGTAGTTGTATTATCCGGCTTATCAGATTACATTGACATTTAGCTCAAAGTAAATAAAACAAAGATGGTTCGCAACCCACATGCCCTGGACCACAAAACAGATATGTAGTGGTTAACCATTATTTATGTACTATTACTTGTCCATGCTTGTGGAGGGACCACACTTGTTATATTTCATACAACATGTGTATAGAGAGGTTTGTCAGTTGGCTTAACGGGTATGCCATATGGGTTTGTTAACCACAAGTTGTTAGTTCAATTTTCTAGAACAACCAGATGGCAGATTTGTAGTAACATACAGAGACTTGACATCGCGGTGTTTTGATAAAGTTTTTATTAAGTTAAGAACATAAGAATGATATGTGAATCTCTTAACACCATTCACCAAGATTTGTATGATAATATTTAAGCGAAAGGCTCTATAAATGTTGCTTTACCTAAGTAAGCGACAAAAATGACTATATTTTAACATATCTAATTGCACAAGTCAATTTTTAATGCATATTTATTTATATTCTCATTAATTGAATTTTCCTCTAAAAATTTATTTATATTTTCATAATCTATTGGTGGATAATATAATTTTTAAACAGAATATTTAGAAATTAATCATATAATTTATCAAATAGATAACCGCGTACTGAAAAAATTGTAAATGTAAAACACTCCCACAGTTCGGTTCTTTTCCTTCCGGTTCAATGTTAATCCCAAAATTGAATTTCAGATCAAATATATAATCCCAAACTTCAAACCATAGCATCTAAAATTCTAAACTCGAATCTGCTGTGACCGGCTGATGTGACATAAGTTGTTTTAGACCATCCAAAAGGCCACCCCTAAAAAAATTAATAGGATGTTTTTACGGTAGGATTAATTGTAAAACGCCCAGAACAATATTTCTAAACAGCAAATTTGGAGCCCTAAAACTTCACAAACCAATTTGGCATTCTAGCACATTCAATCTCAAAAAAATCCAAACTCATCAATAGAATATATCAAAAATCCAAATGCACAAAACTAATTTCCGTCAAGCACAAGTCTGTATGATACCGTTCGTATCAAACTGAATATATACACATTAGATATTATTAAAGAAGATACGAGTATTTTAAATCTTTTATATGTAAAATGTGCGTTTTGAGACAAATTAATGTGTAAAATTGCATTAGACATGTACGTTGGTCTAGCATTCAACATAATGATCTTCCTAGACGTACTCTCGAAACGTTTCCAAGATTTCATCAGTTTGCTCCAACGCGTAGGGATTTTGGTCAAATATCTAAAATCATTGATACATACATATGCAAGTTGTATACTATGAGAAATATTTCTATACCAAACCAAATCTAAAAAATATAATCGTTCAAAAGATATCTTCCGAAAATTGTATGAGGTGTATAATTCAATTACAATGACATGAATGTATTCCATTATGAAGTAAGCGCATGATCAACATTCATGTTGTTTAGGATTCTTATAAAAAATTCTCGATGGAGTGTAGAGTCAAATAAAAAGTACTTCAATTTTTTTAGGATAGACTAAATACTTAATTTAATATTGAGCATACCATATATTTAGTTTTGGATTTTATTGTTCCTTTTCGTAACAAATGAAACATTTGTATGGGTCTATAAATCAAGAGATATGAATCAATAAACCATATATGTAAAAATTGAAGGACTATGTTATGAAGTTGAAGAAACATATGGTTGTAAAGCACTAATTATTAGATAAAACCTATTTGACGTACCAATATAGTCAAGCACATCCAATGTCACTTCATAAGGATGGATTACAAACAATATTCAATGTTGCCTCTTCATATATGCATTCATTGATTGTATATAATACAATTGTTAATAAATAAAATTTCAAACAAAATAAATGATAACTGTGATATACTACTACACATTGTATGTAGCTAATTTTTTTTACTTGATATTTGAATATCTAAAAGCTCGAATGACCAAATCATCCAATTTACTTGTATTATTATGATATGCACCACCCATTATTAAAATGGTCAAATATCACATATTTGTGAACTCAAATATCACAGTAAGCTTGTACATTCAGCTATACAAATACCCTTTAAAATGCATATAGTGTGGGAGATACAAAATCAACCTTTTGATTATTTAAGCATTTTATACAACCATACCATTTTTTCATTCTAAAAAATGATCACGTTTATATACTTTTCTTCACATACAACTTCCTTAAGAATTTCCATTGCAATGTTTTAATGTGGTTCTAAGAGATATGTAATTTTCCATTACTGTAGGGAATCTAGAAATTACCTATCCATCAACTCTAGTAGCATTTTTTTCTCACGAGGAGCCTTCGGAGCCTTGTTTGTTGGGGGTCTCTTCAGATTATAAATTACCAAATAAACATCATAATAAGAATCAAGAAAATACAATATATATACATATAGATCTCAAATATGGAATTCGAATTTTTAATAAAAGTATATGCTTGTGCGACTCACACAAAAACTACCACCTACCTCTAGAAAATGGTTATTTTAGCATAGGGTATAGGTAGGTCCATATACCCCAATTATTCATAACCAATATGTATAGAAGACATATATACACTAGGACACATTAGTTTCCGAATAATTGTATTTTTCAACTTATGGTATAACTACTATACAACCCGAGTCGACTTTTGGTAGAAGTTTGTATTTTCTACTCAACTGTTGTCTAAATAATATAGTTGGTATGAAAAATATGTATAAGATCTCATATTTATGACCTACTTTAGGAGGACTAACATGAACATGAACATTCTCCTTCCCTTCTATTGGTTTATATCCAGTGTAACATAAACCCTAATATAGTTGGTGTAACATAAACACTAATATGTAGGTTCCCATTTCTTCCCTTTACCTATTGATGAATCAGAGAGTCTACTTCTTTCAAATACTTCTTTTTAACTTGTTGAGAAAACTATTTTAATTTTTTCGAGGCATAAGCATTCCCATCCTGCATTGTCATGGGAGGATCCAAATTAACTCTTGAGGTTGAAATATGCATCAAGGCACCTAAGTTGAAAGATATGATCTTGCATTCCTAGAGAAACAATGAGTTCATCCATCTTGCCCTTGAGGATGAATGTTCCTTTGAAGCAATTCTTGTCAAGTTATTTCCATACATAATAAAGGATAAGTTTAGTGTCATATAGTCAACTTTCTCAAGTATAAGACAATAAAAAATGTACAAATCTGTCAACAAATTCTTCATTTCTTTTGGACTTTGGATATGCCCAAGAGTAGGATAGATCTTGTGAGCTTCAATCCAATCATGGAAATGGGGCTGGATGGGGATGCAAATCTAGTTGATTTCTAAAGCTCCACCCTTGGTTTTTACTTGTTTGTCATGTATTTGTCACTGGCATGGAAAACCAATGAATTCCAATTTATGATCATAACATTTCTGTGTAGACATTCTACACAAATAATACTTCTCATCCAAACACTTAGTGTAGTATAAATATTTCTTTATGATAAAATATATTACCTCCATGTCAACATAACAATTGGATTATAAGACCTCTAGGATAGAAACCACTATACATAGACCCCCACAAAAATCCTCAGATTTCTTTTAAATGTGGACATATAAGGTAACTACGTTTGACCCAACATTTTCACCTCTATATCCAAGTGAATAACTAGATGGATCATGATATCAAACAACAAAGGGGAAAAAGATATCCCAAGTTGAGAAAGAGTGAAAATAACTTCCATTTTTAGTTTACCTAACATTTTTATTGTCGATCAACTTGTTGTAGAATTTATTAAAGACATATTAGGACTTTTAGTGGTGAACCTAACATTCTTCAAGAGTATAGATTGGACCTCCCCAAGAAATATTATTTCATGAAGATATTATAATCATAAGATTTTGGAATAACCAAATTTAGATATTCATACACATCGTGTATGTACATTAGATGAGTAAAATTGAAGACAATTTACACTTTTCAAACACTCACAAAACATTTTTTCTCTTGCTTAGAAAACACGAGGCAAATTTCTATTGTGACATGTCTTATATGATGCCCGCTCTTTTCCTATACCTAGTGCTATTAGAACAAACATACATTTCACCCCCATGCTTTTTCTTTCTAGGTATATTCAATAGAGTACATAGAGGCTATCACATATTGTATTTCTCAAGATGCATGATTTCAATTATTGCCTAACTATCAAGAAATTTCAATACGAAATATCCCAAAATCTACACTTTTTCTCGTATAATGGATCTGCCATTTGAAATAGTGTTAGACATCCTACAAAATCAACAGTGACATGTTTCACCTATCCAAGATATTGATGACCGGTTATCACATGTGGAGGGGTTAACTCCTCCATTGACAGATTGAAGGTACAATTCTTTGTACGGGTGTGTGTATGGTAGAAATCTTCAATGATAAAGATAATCAATATGTCTACCAGATATTAATTGGCTAGACTTAATGGAACCCTTTACCCCTTTCAAATCATTCAGTTCTAATCTCTTATATGTTGGGAAGTCATATTTGTGTATAGTAGCATAGTATGAATCTATGTGTAGCTAAAATTATCACCCCTTGGATGGGAAAAATGTAATGAAGGCCTGATCGCGGAACTACTCATTACTCAGTCTATAATTGTATACATCCAATTGATGTACACAAAAATGATTTTTCACAAAAGGATGAATATATTATTATTTGATATTCCAAGTATCTTATTACAACAACTAGATGAATAAGAAGAATCTAATGTTGTAATAAAGGGATTTAAGAAAGTTAAACACGCATATACATGATAGATAAGTGAAAACTATGTAACTAAAATATTAATTGATGCAAGGAGTGGCCTGGTCATTTTCTATATCCAAAAAAAGGCAATCCACGCTTGTGCAAGCCATGCATCAATGTTGACAACTTTTTCAACGAATCCTTCACATAAGAGGAATGGGAAAATCACACAAAAGAAGAAACAACAAACAACTTCAAAAATTGTTGGTGTGTGCATATTATTTAGTTAGTGGAATCTGAATCAAATATATTCTTTTGATTGTCTCTTTTCTGTTTATTTTTATTCAATGTAAAGAAGGGAAAAGGAAATTCCATTGCAGAGCCATATGCATAAAAATGCAATATTAGGGAAAAATAAAAAGGTTAACAACTAATGTAACAAGGAACCCAACAAAGAAAGAAAATAGAAATTCTCCAAATGGATTTTGAAGGGAAAGTTCAAGTATGCATATTGATAAGTTCAATGTGAAATATTAAGGAATCACGAAAAAAGTTAATAAGTAGTGTAACAAGGCCCCCATCAAAGAGAGGAAATAGAAATTATTCAAAAAGATTTCCAAAAAGACCTTCCAATAAGATTATGTTTGGTATGTAACGGGACATAGTTACATGTTGCATTAAATCACAACGTAGTGAAAACTACATAAAAGTATGACAATTAATACAAAATAAAATAAAACAAAATAAAAACATAGCTTATGACATCATCACAACAACCAAATGGGAAGACATATCTCCACCTCAACCCAAAAATAGTTAATTAGTATCAACACTCAACTACATATTAAAAAACATAATCACCTAAATCTAAAATAAAATATTTGTGAATAATGGGAATGACCACCCAATTACATTGAAATAGGCATCACCATCAGATTTCAAAATAAACGAAACAAAACAAAATTGGAATTATCACTATAAATCTTGGTACTCCTTACATTATGCCAGTTATCATAATCAACATATACAATAATTAGAGGAATGTTGTCGTTCAATTTATCACATGAGGATCCTAATTTCTACCACACTCCAAAAATAGATGCATCGTTCAGTGTCACAAGTATGACACATTTTAATATAATATGACAAAAACATAGAAATTAGAGTTTCCATTACACAAATGGATCGATCACGTAAATAGGGTGCATAATTGAAGAGTATGAATCAAAGGATTGAGGAATATATTGTTGACTTAAAGGTTACACATTGTCCATATTTTGATAATGACTTAACCACTCCATTCATATGTATCTAATATGTTTGTTCAAGATTGATTTCATACTTTAGGTACATGAAATGGATCAAATTACACAAGCCCTAGCTTGTCCAAGTTCAAGTCTAACGAAATGCAAGTGTGCTAATAAGGAAATCACTTCAAACGACCTTAGAAGAATTTTGTAATCACTTGTATTGATAATATGACTTGTAACTAAGATGAGAAAAATATGTGGGACAACCAAGGTTTAATCACCCATAGGCCAATTTAGAAAATTGATCACAGGCTGTTCATTAGCTGAGTTACAATCTCAACCGATCCTATGATTGATTTTCTGAAGATGGCTCATCAGTCAAGTTGTGCATTCACAGAACTCAACCGACCGACTCACTGAGAAAATTCAATTTTAGCTAATCGGTCGAGTTCCCTAGAACAAACTCGACTGATATTTTGAAAATTGGCTTTGTCGTTTAGTTAATCGGTCAGATTACCTTTATTGAAACTCGACCGATTGCACTGTATGAAAAATGCAAAAAAAAATGATTATAATTGTTGGTGCCTTATTTTGGGTGAAAATAGATCTGATCCCTTGAAAAAAATGGCTATATTTCGGCCCTAAGTATTCCCTAACTCAAGGGAGCACCCCCAACTATAAATAGGACCCCTTGGAGTTCATTCCAAGTTTTCTTGTTCAAGATATTCAAGGTCCTTGCTATAGTTGAGTGTGCTAATACTCCTTGAGCCCCTTTCTCTCTCTAGTTTACACTTCATTTCATGATTTGTGAGTGAGTTAGGCATATTGTAAGAGAGCTCCACCCTTGTGCATGCAAAGCTCTCAATCTTCCACTACTTCGCTATCCCCTTTCTGCATGAAGAAAAGGTGAAGCAAGCTCCATCGAGTGAAGAAGGAGCTATAGCTGGTCCTCTTCAAGGTTGATGAAGAGGTGGTGATCTTCTCCATGTGAAGGAGAAGGCAAAGGCCGAAGATCCAAGAGGAGAAACAAAGTCCTTCAAGGCAGAAGACTTGAGCTTGAGTAGAAAAGACCATGGTGAAGGTTGAAGACTCAAGCTAAGTGGGTAAGCCCTTTGGTAAGGTGGATATGTCCTTGTGGTTGGATGGGTAAGTCCTTTGGTGGTCTTGTGTTGTAACTCATATTGGTGATAATATAGAGAAAAGCACTTGCAAAGTCCTAGAGGTTGACCTCTCTAGGTAGTGGTATGACTCACTTCTAGTTTGAAGTGTGGAACCACTCTACATCCCTTTGTCAAATGCTTGCTATCAATCTCTCTCATCCTTGCTATGCATGTTAGATAGGACTTCAAATTGCTCTTAAGCTATTTCTCTAAACTTGATATAATCTGAAGGTCTAATCTATTTTGCGATAATTGTTTTAGCTCTATTCACCCCCTCTAGAGCCCTTAGATCCAACATATATGTTAATATATAACCAACGAGGTCCACATTACAATATTGAGGTTAAATGGCAATATATGATCACATTTTTGACGGATAATACCCAAGTAAGTGGACAAGATATAAATGATGGAATTTTAGGGAAACACATCCTACATTAGGTTAAGGGAGATAAAATGGATTAATTACACAATAACAATTTTACAAAGAACACAACATATTCGGTCAAGAGGTCAACCTACTTTTAATAGTCCTAATTTAGAGATAACAGATCATAGGTTAACTATCAAGAAAATTAAAGTGAGATTAATCATATCCTATAAAGCCTAAAATAATATATGTTTGGATTGCATTAGGTTAAAAAAACCAATACGAACCAATAGGGAAAATTGTGATTTCTATAAAATGGTTTTTTATTCACTTACCCTCAATGTAGAAATTTTCCTACTTAACTATATAAATTTATATTTAATTAGAAATTTGAAGAGAAAAGAGAACATGAATCCCACATCATACCCCGTGACTTTGATGTCTAAGAAGATAAATTAGTAAAACTAATAAACTAAACTCACCTAGTCTCCTTGAAATAAAAGGCAAAAAAGAAACAACTGTCCATACCTAAGGTGATAAAGATTTAAACAAAATCGGGGTAAATCTAGTAAATGAAATCATCCATTTGTTCCAAATGAAATATTTCCAAGCATATGAAGTAGAGTATGATTCTCATCCTTGTTTCAGTTCATCAACCAAATGCAACCCAATGCACGGAAGACCACCTTCATTGGCTTCAAGAGGCCCTACTGAAGCTAGTTAGCCAGAACATGATTTTATCATGGACTATAACTACACAGAGGCAATGTGTCTAGGATGACAAGGGTGGAGTTTAACACGAAATACCCAATAGACAAACTTGATAAATAACAAAAGTCTAGTGAAGTATGTCATATATATACCTTGGTAGCAAAGGTTGAATTGAGGGAAAATGATGCCAAAATCCCAAGCTTATACAAAGGGTTCTGTTACAAATTAAAAACTAGAATAATCCATGAGAAACCTTGATTCAACAAATATGTAAAAATATGATTATTGAATAATAGTTAAACCATTTTTTTGAAATGTACAGAAAAACCAATAAATTTTCCTTTATGTTCCAAATATGGATAAGTAAAATATACTTAGGTGCAAACCTTTACCCTATATTCAATACAACACTCTGATACAAATAACATGACACCTTGAAACTATAACATGATCTATAAGGTGGGATATAACAAATACATTGTAATTTGTAGATAGATGAACCTTGATGTAGCATATGAGAATATGTTTAAGACTAATTTGTATCTAATGAATATTTTTATAGACCCCTTTGGTGCATCTATAATAAGTAAAACAAAAAATACTAATGAGGCATGCATATTAGAAAACATTCTTAACTATTTTGGTTAGAATATTCCTAAAAGCATTTTAAATTTATATATTGTGTTAAGAAAAAGTTGGCTAAATTTAGTTGCCTTTACAAGGATAAGATTGTTATAAATGGACTTATTTTAAAATTGCAAATTATGAGTAGTTTTAGGAGAGATAAAATATTATCATTCTCTCATGAATGCATAATCCAAAAACAATTATGAATAGAAAATATAGTAATTATATATGTATTATTCTAAATGTTTATTTTTGCTAAACAAATAAATTATCATATATTAGATTGCGTAATGATTGATGGAAGTAATGTTACATTTAGAACCTACATATTTTTTTGTTGGATATCAATTCCTATGATGACTGAGTATGGTAACTAATAAATGAATTAGCAATGAAAGGGTTTTGAAAAATTAAAAATTGGAAATATTAGTCTGAATCTCTAATATCACTGTCGTGTCCCAGTAAGAATTTTTTTATCTCAAATTAGTAGTTTGTGCGCCTCTTCTAATCATCATTCGATCTTAAAATAATAAGATGTAAATCATCTACTACCTCATATAGGAGATATATTGAATACAAAATAGTAACTTCCATCCTTTCTCTCCATGCTCCAAGTCTTTTTCACCTTGCATCTCAATTTTACCTCCTTGGGTTTCCTTGTTTGATTTTGAGTTTCTATAGCATTTTTTACTCTTTTATGGAGACCCCAAAAAAGACCTCCACTGCCCTATATTAAAGCAGTGATGGATGTGAACCCTTGATATAATAGATAGACTCCCGATAACCCTTGTCCTAAAAAGAATGGTTACCCCCAACCACTTTCCTAGTTACGCCTTCCTTGGATCTCCATCTCACCTTACCTTCATTCCTTGAATCCTTTAGTTCTTGTTGTTAGTGTAAAGTGTAAAACTCCATAATCCTCACTATAGGAGCTCCTCAAAATCAGCTCAAATCATCTTGAGATTCTCATCTCCTATATATTTTGGTGAGTTGTCCTACCCTACTATGAGAGCAGTGGGTCACTAGAGCTACATCATGGGTTTCTCTAAACATTAGTGAGAGAATGGGTCTGCATGGTCTTATTGAGGGATTACAAGGATTTATAAATCTCTTCTCTATCTTGTATTAGTTCCCCATATCTCACTCTTCTTTCTCCTCCTATAAAAACTAGTGTTCGTCTATTCATCCAACATGTTAATTGACTTGTTTCCTTGATTTTGGATCTTGTGACCTTGATAAGTTCATTTGTGGCTAAGGAGTGGTTTAGAATCCCTCATTGTTTCTAATTTATTGTAGCAACAAAAAATTGGGTTTCACCTCCTATGTTGCTCCATTACCAAGATCACGAGTGAGGGAAGATTCTTGGGTGCAAGTTTCCCCTTGTTCCCTTGCGACGCTTTAGTTTGTCAATGTGAGAAAGGGTTGTGTGATATTTTCTTCACATATCTGTTTTGTAGATTTACAAGTTATAACATCGAGAGTTGATGGTTTTACCTCATTATGCTATAATTCTATGTCATCATGTAGGGGTATTTGGCACTTATTAATCTATTTAGTTTTATAATTTAGAAAAATATATTAAATTTATGAAATTCACAACACAAGTTTCTTAGTTTAGAAAATTTAAAAAATGTTTTTCAAAAATAAAAATATTAGATATTTTGGTTGGTTGTGATTTTCTGGATTTAATCAGATTTGGTGAAAAAGTCATTTTTCAGGGTTTTGATTATTTAATTGATAACCCTAACCTTTACATAAAATGTTAGTAGGTCAGCCTAAACCCTAATATTAAACTATAGGGTTTGTCTTTGGATACAATTTACTAAATACAAGATATATGCATTTTCCCTATTATAGCTGAGGCATTAGATGACTTGAAAGATTAATTTCCTTTAATGAGTAAGAAACCCTAATTTATGTCCCATTGTTCTAATTTTTGAATATCTTATTGAAATATCCTTCTTTCTTGTTTCTCCCTCCTCCAATAAAAAATGTTGGGTGTTTATTTATATGTCCTTCAACCTAATTTCTATGGTATGGATGGTCACATCCCCTTTCTATTAGGAAATGATTAATAAATGATGAAATTAACTCTTTCCATACTATTTGCATATATGGTTGTAGATGAATATTATATATACCATTAGTTCTTCTCTCCAACCAAATATTTAGGCATTGGGGTTTTATTAACCCTACCAAGAAATGAGCTTTTATCCCTCTTATCATGTATTATATATGGCATTAAGGTTTTACTCCTCTTGTCCTTTCAATTGGGTCCATTGGTGTCTCAAACCTACTTTATATAGTTTTAGCATAACTAAGATCTATATGTACTGCTTTACATAATCATGATTGTGAACTTTTTTATATAGAAAAGGATCTAGCCTTATTTATTATCTCTTTAAGAGAATTATCTCATTACTATTTGATCTCATTATTATTTTTGTACTTCCTATTGAATGTATCTAAATGTTCATTCTGATTTATCGACTAGAATATCCATTGTATTGTACATGAGTATTTGAATGCTCAAATAACTCATCTATGGTACATAGTTTTTCAATAATTTATACTTTTCTCGTACTTGCCTCTTTTTTGTATGTTGTTCCTAAAATACCTTGGTATAGATAATTTAGAGGCTGATGGATTAGGAGGAGCACATACTAGGAAATATAACTTTGGGAATAGCTACAATTGTCTTGTGAATGTGTCAATCCTTGTCATTTCAAAATTATGTTTTCAACAAAAATATGAGTTTTGGAGTTTATTTTACATAAATCACCAAAACGTGTACATACTTGTAGTCTGAGAGCCTAACACATACAATTTTATTTGCACATAAATATTTTAATCATTGTTACCAATAAAAATTAGTCATTAGAATTTCAGCAATATAATGGCAATTGACGAGCACTATTGAGGTTTCGATCAATTGAAGTATATCTAGGTACATTCTTGTAAATTATATTTTCTTGATTAAATTTTTAATATTGGTATCTCTATAATATAATTTATCTAACAACTATAATAAACTAAATATATTGGTGATTGAAGTGTTGAATGTACCACTATTCATTTGTTTACACTTGTTAAATGTTGAGAAAGTAGTTAATAAGAAATATATAACATTTCATTTGATCTATTACTAATTCTATTATTCACTTTATTTAATAAGAAAGAACAAATTCAAACTGAAATTATATAAGTTTACAAACTAGTATTAGTATTGTCGTGGCAACAATGATAATGTAAAGATCATTCTCTATACAAGGATGTCATATTGGGGACTATGAGTGTATGATGTTTTTGTAGTGATTCTAATATTAGTATCTGGAATCCGTAAGGTGAAGATTTATGTCAAACAAAAGGAAAGAATATGAAAAACAACAACCAATTTTTCATATTTGAGAGTTGAAAGTTTCATATCTTTTGTTCAAATGTGTGTCTAACATTTTTAGTGTTGAAGCTCATCCGACAAAGTAATTTGGCATAGGTATGGTCGGGAAATGCAAGTGCCCCTTTCCTAATGAATTTCAAAAACTTCCTCATCCTGGGTATGTGAAATTCTCTGTTAACCTCATGCCTGGAGCAACTCCAATATCCATGGCAACATATTTCATGGCGCTTGTGGAGTTTGCAAAACCAAGGAAATAACTTCAAGAGCTTCTTAATGTGTTTTTTTGTCTACCTTGGTGTGTCTCCATTGGGATCTCTATATTTCTCGTAAGGTTGGAGAATGGATCAATGTGAATGTGCATGAAATTGATAACATTGAAACTAGTCATTGTAAATGATATTTTATCATCTGCCTAATATTTATGACCTATTGTATTAAGAAGCCATTCTTTACATTTTTAACAATGGACATAAGAATTGTCTCCCTCCATATTTTGAGTGATGATGATATTATGAGTGTGAATCCCAACACTTATATGCACTATGTTTCTTATCATGCCTTCATGGTTGACCAATGCCCATAAAATTTTCATGAAATTTATTAAAATACCTTTTAAACCCTATGGGGAATGCATCATCATAGTATTCATAGATGTATAATGAATATATGCTTTGTCTCTAAGATATCTGGCCAAGTATTTAGAATCCCTAATAGAACCAAAAATGGTTGTGAACTTCACAATGTGTGAGTTCTAGCGTAGGGAATTTTTCTAGGATTTTTTTATCCCAATGAGCCATATAATTCATTCTCTACCATGAATGATATTTTTAATGAAATGGATTGTAACAAAGATTCAATATGAGATATAATTTTTTTACGAAGATAAGAAAAGATTTTAGCATTATACAAGACATCTCTAGTATTTTTTTCACTCAAACCATCTTGACTAATAAGGGACTATTGTTTTTGTTGAATAGTAAGTGTAAATCTAGTTTCTTAGACTAGAAGAAATATTTGACTTCGACCCTGATTGTAGTACCAATTTTGGAAGTAAAACCATATGCCATATATCCATATACACACACACTTACATACATGCATGCATACCTACGTAACTACTTTTTTTTATTGCCGGGGGAACCCACCCCCCTAGGCAGCGACCCAGATAACAAGGATGGTAAACCTGGGAGACCCGTGTGCCCGCATGCTAGTATCTCAATAATTCACATCAGAGGTCGCCTGACGCTGTGGGAAATTCATTTCTGAGCAGTGCTTCCAGCAAGAGTTGAACCTGAGACCCTTTGTGAGGGGCCCCAAGCTACAACCAGTTGGGCTACTATTCTCCGGCCCTACATACATACATACATACATACATACATACATACATACATACATACATACATACATACATACATACATACATACATACATACATACACCGACAAGGAGTGGCTCAAGTGGTCAAGTACGGTGTCCCCTAACAAAGAGACCCGGGTTCGAATCCCAACTGCCGCCTTGATTTACCACCCTCCCAGGCATTCAGCCTCCGCCACAGGTGTGGGAGAGGGGGAGAGAATGCCTCTCTTAATCTCATACATACATACATACATACCCATACACATACACATACATACAACCGACAAGGAGTGGCTCAAGTGGTCAAGCATGTTGTCTCCGCCTGAAGGGACTCATGTTTGAATCCCATTTTCTGCCTTGATTTACCACCCTCCCAGACATTCAACCTCTTCCATGGACATGGGAGAGTGGGGGGGATAGAATCTTTATCTCTTAATGCCATACATACATATATACATACATACATAAATAGAGTCGGCAAGGGAATATCCCAGTTGGTGAATTCCACTGGTCTCCAATGAAGGGACCTGAGTTCGAAATCACATGGAGAAACATCTCTTGATTTATCACCCTCCCGAGCATCTAGCCTCTGCCACAGGTTATGGGGGGGGGGGAGAAATCTTTCTCTCTTAATCCCCATAAATACAGCCGACAAGGAGTGGATCAAGTGGTCAAGCATAGTGTCCCCTAACAAAGGGACCCAAGTTAGAATTCCAGTTGCTGCCTTGATTTACCACCCTCCTTGATGTTCGGCCTCTTCCACAGGTGAGGGGGAGGGGGGAGAAATCTGTCTCTCTTAATCCCATACATACAATCATACATACATACATACATCCATGCATACATACATATAACACATACATACAATACACGAACTTGTCTTCCCCTTTGGTTTGCTCTGGCAATTATCAAGGTGACTACCCAGAAACAAGGACCACGACAGGGTCCCAATACCCCTTCATCCACTCCACAACCATCACCGTAAATCCCATACACCCTAACCCTACCATGTCCCAACCAACGGGAGGTGCCTCTACTGTGGAAACTGGTGGTGTAGTGGAAACCCTAGACCTAGTCAACGTAAACTAGATAAGGATGGACAGCCGCTGGCAACTAGAGGAGTGTGGAATCAAGTGCTGAAACAACCACCAATGTGCGGAGAGAAGGAGCAATACCCAACACCAAGATGCGAGGAGGGAAAGGTCTATGTGGAATTGGATGAGGAAGAATTAAAACACATTCCTAACATCTCAGAATTTACTGTGGTGGCCTACATTAGGGATAAAAGGCTTTATCACCCTCAACTTCATGCTTGGATTGAGAGGATGTGGAGACCAAAGGGAAACTTTGGCCTGCTGTATAGAGACAACAACACATTCTTGGTCCTCTTCTCTAATGTGGCAGACAAGAAGGTTGTTCTTTATGTATGCTTGCACTGGTTTAATGTGAAGGGGTGGTTTCCAAAGATTAACTTCATGGCGATAAACTAAAAAGATATATGTTTTCTACTATACCGACATGGGTGAACTTGAAATCCTTTGGGTGTTCATGAACGAAGTGAGCTGCTGGCACCATCACCACTGGTGTCCACAAGGTGATCCATGTTGATGAATGGCCCTTGGAGGCAGATGAAGCCAGGGTTTTGGTAGAGCTAAATGCCATAGATAAAGCACTAGAAGTGGTTTGGTTAAACATGCATGGGTGGGATCCATTCCCCATAGACCTGGAGTATGATTACAAACCAACAAAGTGTAGTAGATGCTTGGTATTTGGGCTTAAAGAGATGGACTGCGATGAAGGCAAGAAGAACAATGAGGAGCCTAACACAATAGCAAATATAGAGAAGGATAAGAGAGTAGCAGAGTAGGTGTGGAAGGAGAAACCTAGGGTAGATAGAAACTCCAATCACATAGATAGATGAGCATCCAATAGTAAGGGTTCGGACCAAGATCCCAAGGTGATGATGAAGGAACCAGAGCCTATCAATGCACCCAATGCAAATGAACAATAGATAGAGGAAGGTGAATTCACCCCCCACCCAGTCTAGGAGGAAAGGGACCAAGAGGGTTGGGAGTCCAAAAATTCAAGGGATCAAATCCATTCTTGAAGAATCCAATTCTTTTGAAGCACTCAACAATTATGATAAGGAGGAGCCCTACCCAAAATATCAGAGGAGTAAGGGGGAGGCAAAGAATCCAACAACAACGAGCCCACCAAGAAAACTAGATCTCAAAAGACTCATTCATATGCCCATTCTTATGTAAAACATTAAAGGGGGATGCGATAGGGAGATGAAGAAGGAGATACAAGAATGGATTGTGACAAGTGGGCCCTCTCTTATGGCACTGGTTGAAACTAAGATAAAGCAGCAAAACAAATAAAGTATTGGATACTTATTTCCACAAGGGTGGGGACATGTGTCTAATATGGAATACTCTGAGCTGGCAATAGTGTGCTTGCTATGGAAATCTAGTGTTTTAGAGGTGACAGTGAAAATGATGTCATATTACAGTGGATTGTAGGAACACAAAATGTCTACACATGTGTTTGACAATAGTGTGCACTCATAAGGATACTTAAAGGAGACATGAACTTTGGCAGGACTTGGTTGTACTCCTAGACGGATGGTAGTTTCCTAGTTGGTTTTTGGTGACTGTGATAATGTGAGACTACACGGGGAAAAGAAAGGCTAGAGGCATGTGTTGAATATAGTTATGGATGCTTTTAATAGGGCTATTCACAAAGCTGATTTAACTGAACTTCCCATGAAATGTGGTGAAATTTTCACATGGAATAATGAAAGAAAACTAGAGGACAAGATATCAAGCATACTGGATAGAGTAGTGGTAAATGAGTAGTGGCTGAAAATCTTTCCAGGTGTACATGTGAAGGCTGATGGTTCAGAATTGAGTGATCATGCTCCCTTGCTGGTACATATTACCGAAAAGAAGTAGAAAAGGAAGCCTTGTAGATTTCTCAACTATTTGGTAGATTGGAAAAGGTTTACTAAGGTTGTCAAAGAGAGATGGAACTTGAAGGTGCATAAGAACCTGATGTTTACCTTTTCCAATAAGGTGGAAAACACCAAGGTTGCATTAAAGAAGTTGGCAAAAGCAGAAGTGAATATTCCAAATCTGATTATAGAGACTAAGCATGAGTGTAGGGAGGTGAGAAGGATTCTTCTATCAAATCCACTTGTTGAGGGACTGATCAGGGGAGATGAGGAGCTGTAGAAGATGTTTGACGATCTCAAGAAGGTGGAGGAGAAATTCTACTAGCATAGGAGCAGGGAGAAGTGGATGGAAGATGGAGACAGGAACACAAAGTTGTACCATCTAACAGTGAAGAGGAAAGAGGAAAACCACATAATTTCTGAACTAATTGATGCAGAAGGTAGGGT